>CM051027.1:65241050-65518550 GCA_027627225.1 Congeria kusceri
AAAAACAGAAAATCCACTTAACAAGGAAAGTGCAGTCCGGATTAGCCTTGCGGACTGCACAGGCTAATCCGGGACGACACTTTACGCACATGCATTAGGTCCGGTTTTCCGACGACGCACCTCAATTATATCATTTTAGACAAGACCTTCTAAGACGTGTTTGTAAAATTACTAACATACGATCCATACAGAGTTATTTTATTAAATATATGCAGTCATTAAACAAGTTGTAGGAACAGCCTGGGAATTGGATAAGTATGAAAAGGCTCACTTACCTGGAGTATTTCGGGTCGGTTCCGTTGCGGAATGAAAAATTAGTGTAAATACAATTTAATGTGTAAATAAAAAAGCATTTGTACACTCAGAAAACCCAACATTTTACCGAACTCAGTATGTTGATTATGTTATTTGCAATGTATCATTCTGTATTTACTATAATAATATATATCCCGGAAGACATTTTACAAAATTAAATGTGCTGTTGAAATGCTCCTATTCAGCAAATTTTTGTCTTACAAGAAACATGTAATAAGGCCATACAAATTGGATTTTATAAATCTTGGCGCTTGGCAAATTGACTGTTCAGCACGCATTCGAAGAACCGTAAATTACAGGCAATGGTGTTTCATCTGCAGTTACTTACATATTACATAACACAGTTATACACATTGCTAGTTATAGAAAAATATTAAGATACATCTTGTATTCAAATTGTGCATTTCTCTTCCATCCATTTAGAAATATTGGGATACACATGATTTGATATGACCTTACACTATTTTGTAAGACATTCGTATATATTGTAAATTGTGTTTAAACAGCAATGTATTACATTGTTATTTACACCTTAATGCGTTTACGCATGTTGTTTTATTTGCAATAAAGGAAACAGATTTAGACAAGCAAAGCTACTTTGTTTGTTTTCAGTCTTATCATGACTGTGTCCTTTCCATTTGTTCATCCATGTGCTAAGTTAGTAAATTATTCTGAAATTTTCTGTTTGGGCCTCATATGAGTTTAAAGCCATTATTTAGGAATATTTAGGAACATTAAACCTATAAATGTTAACCTTAAATAGACTCCATACGCATATCTCGCCACACACAATCAATATATAACGCCATTTTAACATGAATGACAATTATTTTATTTATTAAAATCATCCATCTGACAGTCTTCAAACTGCAATATGGATTTCGTGCGTCGAGAAGTCCCTCAAAGACAACTGACCTTTCATAAGAAAATCTATGCTACATGCGTTATCATTGTAGTTCAGGACAACCTATGAAACCCAGAATTTACAGATCTAATTCTATCTAGTCCGACAGTCCGATTAACCTGACATTCTGCTAAATTAATCCAACATTTATTTGATGGACGTATTCACAAATGTCAACCATATAAAAATTAACTGAGTCCATTTAAACTACATATCGATTGGT
Source organism: Congeria kusceri (assembly GCA_027627225.1). Taxonomy (NCBI): domain Eukaryota; kingdom Metazoa; phylum Mollusca; class Bivalvia; order Myida; family Dreissenidae; genus Congeria; species Congeria kusceri. The sequence goes on from CM051027.1 coordinate 65,242,493, forward strand.
AACGTAGTTAACTACCATAGTGCACAAGGACATGCCAACACTATTAATGGGAATGAATCCTGTAACGAGCTTACGAGAAGCTATACTTTAACACTGTGCAGCAAACAAAATGAAAGTATCTTTGGCTATCTTCCGGTTTAGCCGTTCAAGCTGTAGTTCATACCCAAATATTTTATGTCGATCTGTTTCAAATACACGTGTACTCGATTTATTGGAAAAGGAATGATGCAAGTGTGTTCTCCATTTCTCAAGGGCCTTTTTAATGTGTTTTAAAACGGAGCATAAGGTTTGTATGAGAGCTTGGGCAATCGTGAGTGATGGTAAAGATGCATTACCATTTAAAATACAAAACAATAGATATAAATAGATAGACTACTACTTTGTAATAGTTTTTATGTGCAGAATGTCAAACTTCTTCCAGTGGGTTCCCCGGCGTTGCTGCATTGATATCAAAATAGAAACTTAGTTTGGCAAAATTTAAACACACTTTAAAAAGTAGGGTAGTTTATAGTCTTCATACAATTAGTTCGAGCAGTGTTAACATAACCAAAGCTGTATTTGTGTGTTATTTAGTCTTTATGTACAAGTACACAATAATAATATTGCAAATTATATTTGATAGTTAATATCCATGAATGTCGTAATGCCATTATGATAGTTAAACGTTAATGTCCTTTAATGTCCAATCTGTAATTAAATAGATTTATTTTATTAAAGAGTGCACATGTATAAATATTTTAAAAGCATATATAGTAAATAAAACATATTACATACATTAACTTACAAATAGCCATGACAGTCACACCAACACTGTCACACCAACACCAAGGATAACACAACACAAAGAGAAAACTATTATTTCCATTGTGGTCCTATGAGTTGGTGGGATGACATAAAGAGACAGGGATATCAAAGTTAACACTTTTGATCACTCAGTGTTAATTACACAACTATATTAATATATAAAACATCTTTGTAACCACACATTGTTCGAAAAGCTAGTGTACGTCAATCATTTTATCCTTATTCCAGCAACAGCAGTATGAAGTGTACTTTAATGAATACGTGACAGTGTCAAATTATGGTTTTCCAATTTGAGCTTATATCTAACATTATATCAACTAGGTACAATTCAGTGCTGCCGATAAGCTTTTGTACTGGGGATAAATGTACGGATTCTGAAAATTTTGGAGTAAACGTACACTCTCTCCCGAACTTATGGGGGTAAATATATACCCTATGTTGGACAAATGATAGTAAATTTACATGCAACAAATCACTGCAATGTGTAAAAAAAACTGAAGTTTACTATACTAATCCTTGCTTGTGTAGCAACACCTTTTAGTTTAAACCTATTTATTTTAGCTCGATTGCATCGAAAGCCTTAGGCTTATAGAGACACTCTCGAGTCCGTTTCCTGGGTAGAACCAGTACTTGGTGTCTTCGGGGGAGACACTGAGAACGCTCCCAGAGTGGGGATCGAACCCGGGACCTCCCGATCGCTAGGCGGACACCATATCCACTACGCCACCGCGACCTGCAACACCTTTTGAATACAATAATGTTACAAGAAGACTTCTGAACATGATTTACTTTATAATACAAATCAAGTGCACATTCAAATGGGCAGACCTGTCAAAACTTCAATCTTCTTCCTTCTTAGTCTCTAAAAGTAGACGTTATGTGCGAAATTGGGGGAAATGTGCGTAAATGTTCACCCAACTTTTAATTTCTCTGCATAATTGTACACCAAAATTTTATTTTTCTCTGCGTATCTAATTTATGTGCGTATTTTACGCGCGTACGTGCCTTATCTGGGCCTCTGCGGTACAAGAAACTTACTTTCGTCCAGTAATCTTGTTTGAACAAATGCTTGATTTCTTTTGAACCAAATATATTGTGTCAATGTTGTTATCTGTGAATAGAATAAGCCTGTATACGTGACACTTTAATTAAATATAATACCTTAACAGATAAGCAAATTAATAATGTTCTGCAGTTTAGTCCCAATTAAAATATCACATTACCACCCAAATTAAAATATCACATTACCAACACAAAAAGGGGGCTCGAACCTGCGACACTTTGGTTGTGAAGCCAGTGCGTTACCACTAGACCACGGATCCGCCACATTATATTTTCGAATTTGACGCGCTCTTTTAGACACTGCGTGATCCATGGTCTTAATAAGCGTCTGAATGAACGCGCGTTTTCGTATACAAGCGTCCAAGTTTTTCCTTAAAAAATAATGGGGCTTTTGTAGATTACCCATTTTCCTAAAACAGTAAGCTTTCATGGTCTAATTCACTTTAAAAAAAAAATATTAGCACTTAACGAACAAAGTATACTGATAAAGGATAGTTAAAAGTAGTTCAAGCCGCTCAAGGAAACATTGACATAATCTGCAAGCGGGTGTGAATATAACCAATACTAAACCAACAATTATTTTTCTTTTGCTTCATATATTAAAATAATACATGTACATTTGTTTGAGCATCATACGATTATTTGTTTTATTCATTATTTTCTTATTTGTTTGCCACGATAATACGCTATGCTAATAGGCAACCATATACTTCACGTAAGGATTGGGAATCAATCTTTTAGAGCTTTAAGTTCAGCATCCCGTGTTTCATTGTCCATTCTGGGCTATAGTCTGTTCAACTTGACTTGCTCTTCATATTCTCAATTCTACGTACATTGTGTTTTGTGTATACATAAGTTTAAACCCAGATAAAAAAGACAAATTAAAAACTAGTTTAAAAATACATGTATAGTAACATATAAACATACCTCCAACTACATAAATTGGTAAATTGATAAAAGAAAGGCTTGTGAAATCAGGATTTCGTTTGATATTTTAATTGGTTGCAAAGTACCATGCCTTACTTCCAATCACAATGGACAAGTGTGTATAAGTGCGTACCGTGAATGCTAAATCTTTACATAGGTCATGTATATGTATGTCTCTGCGAATAAAAAGCGAATATGGTTACCACAACTAATTTAGAAGATAATAACGTTGTGAAGGTCAGGCATGATGTATTGCCAATAACTTGAAGGGAATATTCTAACAACAAATAATGGCAGTAGTAACCTTCAGGTTTGTCCTTAATATAATTTCAATAGATTCCGCAAAAGTTTGCATTTATTAAGATATTTTCAATTTCAGTTTTAATAATGGTCCGCTGACGGCTTTTGTTTATAAAGTTTGTTTATACTCAAACCGAGTTCAATCATCGACGGATCTTATGCTAGGCACTCAGGCGTAAAAACGTTGTTGATTTTCGGTTATTTATACCTTGATCCCCCCCCCTCCCCAATTTTTTTCCGCCGACCCTAAAGGTTTGTTTGCCTAGAAATCATTAACTGTTTCTAATTTTGGGGGAAAAAGAGCAGTTTTCATTTATATTATAAATTCCTTGCCAGAAATCTCTCTTTCTATGACCCTACTTATAGTTAAGGTACAGTTTCTTTGTTGTGAGGCGTTTAAAAATTCTACATGCAGTCTAATATACTTAAATAGTGTGGTGAATATGCTGCGAAGAAAAATAAAGTTAAAGAAATTTTTTTATATTTTACCTCCCCTCCTATATTATTTAGAGATGTAAGCGGCTTACAAACCTTTTTTTGGCCTAATCGTGACCCTAATACGTGAATGAAATTATTTGAATGGATCCATACTTTAACACAAAACCGTTACAGCTTTTGTAAGATTTAAATATAATTTACGACAAAATAAAAATATAACCAAATAAGTATTATAAATATACAGCGCTTTCAACATTTCATATAGCTGTTACCATCATTGTCAAGCTCGTCCTGAAATGCATGATGCATGTTTTCACTGGTTATAATTATCGTTGTTGTATTATGATATCTGTGCGAAACACCCGAATCATAAAGGTCTACGAGCATTATAAAGAGACATACACACATGTGTATGTCATATAAATATTTAGCATCGTTCTGATTTAATGTGTGCTACCATAATGGACTTGGGCATGTAAGCGGTTCTGCTTGCAACCGTCAGGAAATCAGGAAATGATTTGCGACAGATCTGAAACTGATGTGTGGTCTCCCTTTTTTTTCGCACATGAATGCGATCAAAATGTAGGGATACATGTTGAGTTACGTGTTCGACCATGGCGAACCCAGATATTAGTTTGTAATATAATGTGGCGGCACCCCCTCTGTATCGGCTGGATCTGATACCGTAGATTAGTCAAAGGCGTGTATATTTTTATGACAGAAAATCTTTGCCATCTGGTGCAAGACTAAATATGACCTGCTTTAAGACGTTTGAAACAAAACAATACTTGGGTCCAATTTTCCTTTTGTTTCATTTTGCGTCATTGTATATATTGAGTGTAATCATTTTGGGGCATTAAATGTTACTTAGAATAGTATTATGCGCTGTTTTTATTTATATATATTGAATGTTTAGATATAAAGACACGCTTTCTTAACAACAGCAGCATGAATTCAAATGGATAAACTTTACAGAATTTACGAAAGAACACAAACAGAAATACGAAAACTGTAATACTTTTACGGAATTGCTAGCAATACAGTAACATTCATTCTGTAAGTACTTTGAAAACCGAATCAAAATGTGTCAATACAGTATAACATTATATTTTTCTTTAAAGTGAAAATAAAAGGAAAACTTCAGTCACATTTTAGAACACAATTTTAAAAATTCTACACAGTTAATGCAATGTTGAATAAGTCGATCGTTTGTTGATTTATATGTTCTCGGATCCGCGGTCCCTGTTTTTGCGAAAAATAAAAAAAGGGTTAGGATGTAACCGATATCGTGAAAATGACCTTGTGAAAGGGTTTATATTACATGCATTGTGACTGTATATGAGCATGAGTCATGATCTGCTCACGGTTCTTATTTTATACATAATGTAACACTTCAAGTCAAAAGAAAATACTCAGTTAAAACAAATTAACATCTTAGAATCATTATATTAAATACATGAAGGGGGCACATTTATATCAATATTAAAATAACACATTTCAATGAAATATATTGATGAATTAATATGATATATATTCAGTTCGATTTCACTTCATTAAACATTGCTATTATACATATTATATGGCCACTGTCCACCGATATCTGAAACAATGTATTTAAGTCTGAGCAAATCCAACACTTGATTTTATAAATGTTAATACATTTTAATGTTATTATTATTGTTATTCAAGTAAAGGTTATCATGCAGTGATTAAGTTGATGTTGTGTTATATAATTTTTGTGAGTAATAATTCATAACGATTTTAATATCACTGCTCATTTCCATTTGTGAAAGTGTATTCCTTGAATTAACTCAATTCTGTGTTAGTTTATTTTTCCTCCTACAACCCATAAATATAAAAAACTCTGGCCTTATCACAAAAGTACGATTTTAATGACCAATGTAAATAGCAACATTGATACTGCACTTTTAATATCGATGCAATACAAAACATTGTAAGTACTATGCTGTTCATAAAAAAACACAGTACATATAATCAATGAACTTATTTATAGTATTTTATTTTTATTTCAGCTCATTTAACTTAATTAAGTACGGTGACCCTTGATTGTATGCCTGTGTCAGTATACACTGACGCATATTCGAAATGTAATCTAATAATACATAGAAATACGGGCTGTATGAACCCGATTGAACAGTTTTGTAAGGGCTGTATGAACCCGATTGAACAGTTTTGTAAGAGCTGTATGAACCCGATTGAACAGTTTTGTAAGGGCTGTATGAATTCGATTGAACAGTTTTGTAAGGGCTGTATGAACCCGATTGAACAGTTTTGTAAGGGCTGTATGAACCCGATTGAACAGTTTTGTAAGGGCTGTATGAACCCGATTGAACAGTTTTGTAAGGGCTGTATGAACCCGATTGAACAGTTTTGTAAGGGCTGTATGAACCCGATTGAACAGTTTTGTAAGGGCTGTATGAACCCGATTGAACAGTTTTGTAATTATTTACAGTTAACTCTATCATTCTGAAATTGTAACGTTAGTACACACAAGCAAGCAAAATGAATGCTTTGCACAATACTATTTTCTGAGCTAAATAATATTAGTACATTGCATGTTCTATTGAATTTGCATGCATACAGTTAGTGCTGTAACTCGGACACAACGTTTATATTATCTAAAACAATTATTTCCTTCGGTGTAATTTGCGCATACGCATTGTTTACACCACGAAATAAAATATGATTCATTTGTCCGTAACAGAAATTGCATTATTAGAATAAAATATATTTTGAGTTGTTAATACTGATGCAGTTACATTGATAGCACAAGCACATATCTGTTAATCTACATTTAGTATTTTCTTAAAATAAAACTATTATGTATTCAGAATTGCTAAACATAGTAAATTTAATTATTCGCCGGAAATGGTTGTACCAAGTGACATATAACAGACAGTAATTGTGCATTATTTGAAGGTATACATCATAACGTGTGTAGTCAAATTTTGACACTTTACGAATCTTTGCTTTGCATTTTAAATATAATGTACTGAAATTGTCTTTACAATGGCAAGTTTCCAAATTTAAACATAATTTACTCAAATAAACATTGAGGAATTTGACACTCGTTTCATATTTAATGTTTATTATTGTATCGTCAAGTAAATAACTCAAGTTAAGAAAGAAAATAGCTAATACTCTGTAATGTAGAATAATGAACTAGTGTTTACCCGTGTACAAAACACACGACGTAGATTTCTTACTGACATTCATTACTGTTACAATAATATGCGCATGTTATGCTTATATTGGTAAATAGTATTATCAAAACATTGATAACATCTTTTTTGCACATATGGCTATTTGAGTTATTTAAATATATTATTTTTGATATTTATTTAATCCATCAAATAATATATGGTACACTCAAAGCACAATGCTCTGCTATGAAAACAGCTGATTTAATAATTTCATTAGGTCCAAAGAGCTTCAATGGGGACAATATTTGACAAAGCAGAGTTTGCAGCAATAATTGATGATATTTGGGTTTGGATAACACCAGTGGATTTATTTTCGATGTCATTGCTGAACGTAGTGATAAATGTATTTCTAAATGGATACTACTAACGTTCGTGGATACTACTGACGTTTATGTTGACCCTAATAGTGTCAGGTGTCAATGATTTCTCAATACTGGTATGACGTAGGTATTATGTTTTAAACATTGAGATGGTGAAGGAGGTGTGATATATCGTGTGTCTGTTTTAACACCAGCGGTGCTTTCTTAATAGATGAACTGCGAACTGGTTTGGAACCAATAAACTGAACTGTGACAATAGCGTTATCGAGTAGTGGTCAAGAAGGCAAATGAAGGCGGGGTGAAGTAGTACTTGGTTTGTACGTATAAAAGGTAAACTGCAAAAAGCGCATTGTAGACGGTAGACGACTGGTAGGTTTTGTAAAATGGGCTTCGTAAAATTGTGTCAGCTCTTTATAGCTGTATGTGGAATCGTTGCCTTTGTTTCATCAGAAAACTTTGATATAAGAACTGTATTCCAGTGTAAACCATGTGTCGACAGGACCTGTCCAGGTTTGAAAGCAGGTTGTGAACTAGTCAAGGAGCCTGGTGTGTGTGCGTGCTGTATGGCCTGTGCTCGCACGGAAGGACAAACATGCGGACTAACAAATAGTGGTCGCTGTGGACGAGGACTCAGTTGCAGACCTTTGCCTGATGAACCAAATCAAATTTTAGCCGTTTTGTTGGGACGAGCTGTGTGTGTTTCTTACAACAGTTTTGCTTACGGTGTTACTTTTGATGATTAGCAGTCGTTAACATTTTGATGTAAGATTTTTGAAATATATATATAATAAGTTATTGTTTGATTACAATGGGAAATGCACACGGTTTTTAAATATTATTATAGACATTGTCATTACGACCAGTAGTATCAACAAATAAATGTGTACACAGCAAAAGGGACTCCACTACTTAAGAATAAAATTCGATCATAAGACAAGCACATGCAAAGTATTTATATAAGACAATACTTAAAAACACATAAGGGACACGGGCAGCGACGCAAACTTGAAACATGAAGTGATTAAATAAATATATGCACAGCTGAAAATCGTCATCTCGAACTCGCTTAAGACGAAGTTCCGGATATGTCGAAATGGATGGAAATTTCTATTTGTTTATCTCGAAGTGTAGATGCCCTTACGAGCCACAACTTAGATAGTCACGCATTGCAAACGTCTTAACACATCTTTTCTCATATTTAAAAAAGCATTACAGCTCAAAAAGTAAGTTTTCAGTTCTTTATAGGGGTGTTATCAACAAACAAAAAGCGGTCGGTTATCGTAAAAAAGGGTGTATTATTCAGTAGAGTCACGCGCCAATAACGACCGGCTTAGTGTTTTACTTTTGCGTGAACCGGCATTCTTGTTACTATTCTCCATTATTAAATGATTGCAAGGTTAAATAACAGAATTACGGTATCATAATATGTATACTATTTACTAAATACGTGATGCACGCTGAAATCCATTGAAAATCCAATTTTAACATTCGAATCGAGGAAAACACTGAAAACAAAATGGCCACTAACTAGTGCAGTAGCAAACAGATGCACGGTTTTAGGTTATACTAAACTATACTATAAAATACGATTTAAGTGTAAATTACCCATCTGTTTCGGTTTTATAACTCTAGATTTGTGTACTACCGCCGACGTCGAAAAAACGAAGTTCAGCTGTATTTGTCTAATGAATAAAAACGGGCCCGGCTAGCTTAGCGCTGGACTGTGAATCCGGGGATCGTAAGTTCGAACCCCAGTCCAGCCATATAATTTGTGTGGAGATTGGTTATGAAATTATTTCAATGGGCAATTCTCGTCCTACCTCTGATTCAAGCAGGGCAGTTGTCAGTTACTGGTATGTGCACTTAGAACTGGTAAACCGCTTAGATCGGCTAAGCTTGCCCAGGAAAAAGGGGAGTAGGTTAACTAACTGCCGTGATATGACTAAAATACTGTAAAAAACGGCGTAAAAATCCAAACAAACAAACACACAAAACCATTTGTTTTGAACAGTGAATTAAATATATGATGATATATTATATATTAGTATATTAATTTGTAAACAAACTTAATGTAAATTTATTCTGTGGAAATATATATATTTTATTATAATATAATAGTGATTATATTTGCAGGTAACAATAAACAGACGATTTTCATCTTAAGACGAGAAGACCTTCAACTGTACCATTGGCTCATTTACCGATATTAGCACACATCAAATCAACCATTTAATCATTGATATGAAACTGACATGTCGTTCGCAAAAGTTTCTTTGCTAGCATAGAGACCTTGAAAAACAAACACTTTAAATGTTACGCATTTATTTGAATGAAATACGGCATCTAAAGTTCACTGTTTACTACACTGATTCAATAATTCTACATGCAATAGTGCACTGTGTTTTCTCTATTTATAAGTATGCATAAATATGTATGAGGATCGCAAACTTAATTTAAACTATATTTTTATTATGTTGCTTTGTCTATGAAATGTGCAAAAAATATATGTTGAATCATGTTGCAATCAGAATAAATTTCGCATTTTGGTTGTTTATCGACCAATAGACAACTCTGTGTCGTTCTTATAAGTGGCTTTTAAACAACTCAAGCTAACATCGTCGTGGTTTAATTCATACGCATCAGAACTCCAAATCGGTGTTTATTGTTGTTTATTGGCCGATAAACAACGATAAATAAAAAATCATTTCTTATTAACAGCTTTGCGAGACTAATGTCGCTTCTTATTACCAAACTTGTGGCTGCTTGCTGATTGCAATTCAACATAATTCAATAGATGTCAAGTTAAGCCGCAGTAACACAAATATGAAGGCGGTCTTGCTTACGTTTTCTTTTGTGTTTTCAACCTGTATTCCATCTGTGTCATATATCATTTCAATTGTATGCAAATAAGTGATTTATGCTATGATTCAATATATGGTAAAATGTACAGTGAAGAAAGCAAAACTAAATTGGCAAGTTCTGCACAAAGAATATTAATAAGCGCAAACAGGTCGGTTTGATTTTTTCATTCGAAAAATGTTAATAAGGTATATTGAAACCCCGTTTAATAAAATTATTAATTAAACCTTAAACAACAAATAATACAAATAAACAATATATCATGGTAGTGCATATATGAGGTGACAAAAGAAATTAAGAAATTATCAAGCAAACTGTCTTATCAAAAGAAATTACAAAAATGAATTATAACACAAGTCAATGCAGGTTATGTTTAACAGAAAGTTTTCCAAGATCGTTTAAACAGGGGTATGGTTATACAAAAAAGTTACGGGTTTCAACAAGATTGGTAATAAACACTAAAGGCTTTAAAATACATTACTTGCTCGTCTGTAGTCTATTTTAAAGACCCAACCGTTTAGAATTGTTTCTTAACTTAATTTGCACCCTTGGGGCAAATTGCCATTAGCGCTGTACGAAAAAATATTTGCCCCTGGAAACCATGGTATTTAAATGAACCAACATAGATTACGTTAGTTTCCCAAAAAGCAACACAAATGCATTTCTGTGAAACTACTTCGAAATCTTACTAGCGATTAACAAATATTATATCTTTGGCATAAAGCCATATAAGAAATAACACCTTTGATAAGGCAAGGTCAACTGGATCAATACAATTTTAAAGTATTTGTTATAAATTTGTCTTTTTAAAGTAATTTTCATCAAGTCATATAGAAAAGCTGTTCAAAATTGCCCATTAAGTTACACTAAAAGAATTTTAATTGCAATTATTTTATATTTCTTACATTTGTCCCACGTAATTCGTTGTTATTATTGAACAAGATTTGGTGATGGTATTATAGTAAACTTATATAAGTGATAGCAAAGACGAGTCAATTAAAGAAAAAATGTAAAGACAATATAAAAATGGAAATGCACCCGAATTATTATTTATCTCCTAATCTACTAAAATGCCGGACTAAATTTCGTCTCGGATTTGCCTTTTACAGTAGAGTACGATGAAAATTGGGAAACAAGTACTTCTTATATACATGGTCATTATGCATTTTGTACTTTAAATGGGAACACCCTCGCATTGTACGTCGAAGTCCTGCTGTGTTTTGTTACAAAAAACTTTCACATCAACCGTAAGCAATTCATCGCGTGACCAGAGCACACATATTGATCATCAGGCGTCTGTGACCTTGTGTCTGTTGAAAAAACTTTCGCGCGCGCCTATGTTGAAAAAAAGAAACATGCTTTCCAAATGGAATTGTTTTTTTAATGTATTTTAGTAGTTTGTGAAATAGACAATATGTTAACGATCTTCGTCTTCGAGTCTTCAAATCGACAGTTGTAATTTTCTGGTAGTAGTGTTATCTGAAAATATATAACGGCCACTATTTATTATTCACGGAATAATCTTACCTTTAATATAATTTAAAGGAATGAAAATTTTCAACGATGGTTATTTTTATTTATAAAACTTATTGCGAACACATTTATTATTAATCCAATTACACACACATCGAAAAGTGAATAAGTAAATTCATAAAAAATATGTAATGTAGTTTATATCGTGCAACTACGCATTAATATTTTTAATCAAATGCATTAATTGAATGTATTTTTCAATTGATTGTTAATACATTCTTCAGAATTTCCCTTTTTAATATTTCATTTTATGCAAAGAGTCTTATTGTATTTGATTATTGTCTATTGTATTATGTTTTCATTTTTAATCAGTTACTAAACACTATTTTTCAGTAGATGAATCCATTGTGCGCTTAAGTGGAGATTGATGTACTGAATATTTTGAGCGTAATTTTATTTAAAGTTTTAACATTTTTACATTGGGTGGAAATATGCAATACATGTATTATCATCTTCCTAAAACATCTTATCTCAATTTATAAAGTGCTGTCGAAAGGTTATTAAACGTTTCCAGAAATGTTCATGTAAGAAACACACACAGCTCGTCCCATCAAAACGGCTAACATTGGATTCAGTTCATCAGGTAAAGGTCTGCAACTGAGCCCTTTTCCACATCGGCCACGTTTCAGTCCGCAGGTTTGTCCCTTCTTGCGTGCACATGTCATACAACACGCACACACGCCCGGCTCCATGACTAGCTCACAGCCTGCTTTCAAACATCGACAGGTCCTGTCGACACATGGTCCACTCTGAAATACATTTCTCAGATCCACGTCTTCAGATGCAACAAAGGCACATACAACAATACAAATTTAACATAATTTGCCGAAGTCCATTTTGCCATACGTCTTCTGTGTGCGTTTTCCCGTTTACTATTTATACGCTAAAACCCAATACAAATGCAACATTACCAGGTCTACATTTGCCCTATTGACCATTACTTAATGACGTTAGTTACACATTTTAGTTATGTACTGAACCGCAGTTCTTTTATGATATCTATTCAATGAGTGAATATAAGCTTATTGATACATATGAATAAATATTATTTTTAAAATATTAAATACAGTGGTATAAACTTTTATAAAATATTAAATGTTTGCAAACAAATAGAGCTATTCTTGATTTGGACGAATCTGAAACGTCGAACACAAAATAGCATACTAGTTTATACTACATTTCAAAAATTACATGCATTATAGAGACGAAAGTAACATAAATGTAATGTGCAAAATAGAAAAAAAAAAGATTTACAGTATTTCTCGTGTTCATGACCTGAATTTTAATAGGAATCCAGTTACAAATTTTGTTATAATAATTAATTTAAATACCATTATACAATGCATCTTTGCATTGAGCAAGAAGGCAAATGGATGAAATCTCAACTGAAACAGTCGCACCACAGTTTTGCATAAATAGGCAAAATATTCAATAAGTAATAAAGTACTTACATACGTATATACTGATGATACGTATAAACTGATGAAGTTATGTAGTAAAGTGAGTTAAAAATTAATCTGATTTCTCAATATGAAACAATTTATTGAATTTAAGATTAACTAAACATTGTCTCTCACAAGCATATATAACGGTCACCAGTCAACACTCAGTCAATTTCCGTGACTTTTCGTGAAGAATAATTAACAATTACTTTGATACGTTTCTTAATGTCCATTATTGTCCGTGGAAAATATGACGATCGGTCATGAATGAATCAACCAATTAGTGAAGGTGCGTGGGTGACACTTAAGCAAATATTTATGGACATGTGAATGAGGTTTCATCAATAATGCCGAATGACCTGCTAATGAGGTTTCATAAATGATGCCGAAATACCTACTAATGAGGCTTCATCAATAATGCCGAATGACCTGCTAATGAGGTTTGATCAATAATGGCGAATGCCCGTGAGTATCGTAGCATATTTCATTGCAACACAATGATACCACTGTCGGCATCCATTGAGAAACTACCCGGCTACCAATCATGAAAATAATTATTAAGGTGTGACCTAAAGCATTCCAAGAAAATATTTAATTTTGTTCGTTTTTCGCATTCAATGCGGAATGATACAGTCAAATACAGCCCGCCAATGAATATTGTAGCATCTAACTCTTGCATTAACTTACTACTTTTTAACTTGTGATATTTAATAAAAGAGTTTCTTCAATAAACATGACATAACTTTTTTTTTGTCTGTCACTTAATACATGTAAAATTAAACAAATTGAGATACTTCTTTCGTCGATATTTAGATATAATGACAACCAACGTAATCTGTCTAATTGTCGAATTGTGTAATGGATATGGTGTCCGCCTTGCGATCGGGATACAGAGTTCGACCCCTGTGAAGAAAAGTTAATATATATAGCGCTAAAACAATAATTTAATAAACAAATTTAAATTGAACATATTCATAAGAAAACCACAAGTAAGAGTTTGCTTCATGTGTTATTAATTTATTATGGTAAATTAGGGGACTTAAATTAAGTAGCTGTCGGAAAGAAAGATACAGGCATGATATATTTCGTACGTGTGCTTGGTTTTGTTAATAAGATCTTTGCCAACGATATACGGTTATCGCCATCACCATAATTGTCAACATTGACCTGATCGATGACGTAAGCATACCATCTATTTGCGTCTGTGAAGTAAATGTCTATGAATTAAAGAACTTTAGAACCATATGTTTCGCCAGATCACATTGTTCACACACATGTGACGGATACATTATTGTGTTAGTTACATGGGTAGGTATGACTTACTTGAATTTCCAAGAAGAAGGTATTACGACGGTGAAATTTCTTGACAGATTGTGCTCGTGGCATTGGATCAATATAAGAAATATCATTCTAAGAATAATAGTCACAATGTCCTTTACAGTCATGATCTTCATTAAAAGTATCACTGCAATCAACAACATAGTTATTAGTACTCTAATACAAAAATGTACCTGCAAACCAATAATTTTTATTGCACACACGATTAAGATTCAATAGATTCAATTTCAACGAAAAATTTAAAAGTAATAATCAATTAATTATATGCAAATCACTATTGTAGTTTATCTAACCTTTGAACTCATTTCAGATGTTTAAAGGTTCAACTATTTTACACCAAAGAGCACGTGGTAAAGCTTATGATGTAATTGTTATTATAAGTTAATGGAAATTAATCCATTAACTCAATTAATGAAAAATAATCCTTTAACATTAGCTGCGAAAGTGTTTGAATGTTAGTGGCATAAAACGTGAAAGGTGTATTTGCTTACTAGCATCCAGAAAAAATTAAGAGATTTTTTTATAAATGAGCCTGAAAAAAGTCCGTCTGGAATTGGGACTCGCGGAGCTTTTCAAATATCCACAGTTAAACATTGTTTATCGAAAAACATCTACTATACTTATTATGTTCTTTCATATGACGCTTGTATTATAATAATCATGATGAACCATGATTTTGTTTCGTTCAGTACTAAATAAATGACACAAGGGACTATTTTTGTTTGATACTGGAGTGAATTTTATTTTCAATATCCACTTAATTTTGTTATAAAACATAAAATAATGTTTAATAGCAACTTCCCTGTAACAATATGCCATATTCTTGGTACGAATACACTCGTACTAGCGAATATATTTGTTAACTTGTGATGTCATTATATTGAATTATTAGCCGTATCTGCGTTAATGTCTTACCATTTTGATAACACACTTTGGAATCATGAGAACGAGTATTCGGTACAAAAGTGAGTAACACGTTTCCACAATCTCATTAAAATCAAATCCTAACATTGTTAGGATCTGAAGACATGGTGTAACAGGTCACGTTTAAATGACCTTCCAAACAAAACAATAAAATATAAGCCCTGCTACGCCCAATGAAATTGCTTTTTGCACAGTAAAGTTTGTTACGGGTTTTGAAAAGTAAAAGTATTTCCAGCTGATCCTCTGGAATAAATCATTTACAGTTAATTTTCACGTGGATATCAATGGATATAGCGGTACCTTAGGCGACTAAACATCCAAAGTTCAGTTAATTTCGTGCAAAGTTTTTGTGGTTTATATATAAACTTATACCACACCATTTTGAAGGCAACATTTAATTGGCTCCTGAAAGGTTCATCTGAACGTGACCCCTAATGCGGAGTCATCAGATCCAGTCAGCGGATAATATAGTAGCGTCAGAGTGGAGATGATTTTAATGAGATTGACGTTTTCCACTGACCATGCGAGTCTTTGCTGAAGGTCTTGTATTGTAGTTTGCCGTTGGAATACCATCCCTAGCCATGGTCGCATATGGTATAAATATTACAAAAATGGTTATATTATAAGCATTTTTCGAAATGTTACATACACCAAATCGATTTATCAACCATCATTGGCCACGCTCGCATTCCAACGGTGCATAATTTGGCCGCATCCAGTTGTTCTCTTTACCAATACCGTAATTTGTAAAATACGATAAATATTCATTTGTCTTTTACAACTAAATATAATAATAATTATTATAAAAGAATATAATAAAACAAACGTTGAACACAAATGTTTGTGCAGTATATGTTTAAATATTTGCGAAATATTCGCGGTGGTAAAAAATATGCGCAATATCGCGTTCGTGCAAAAAACGAGAAAATTAGATATCTGTGAAACATAGTGATTTCACAGTATTATACTGTTTAATTCAATCGTATAATGAATGTTAATAGCCAACATGTCAAGTTCACCATAACAGACTTTTCATATTATTATACCTCCTGTGACTAGCCCATGTTAAATTTCTATACACATATCACCAAACAATTCATACTGTCCCATGCGACAGTATAATGTCACCAACAGAGCAACGGTTTTCCGCAATTCAAGGGAGACCACTGCGTAATCCTACTCGGCAAGCGCATATTAAAATATGTTTACTTCCGGCGTTTGCAGATTTATTATCAAACAATGTATTACCACGTGCGAACAACTGTGATGTTCAATTCCATTTTCATGGACAGTAACTTTTCTGACATTTGTTACACAAGTTAGTTCCTTTAGTTTATGATTATCTTGTGTATGTTCCCTTGTTTTATTGTTCTGTATAATAAAATAAATATCCCACCCCAAAGAGGGTTATACAACATTACCATTCTCGTTTTTTACAATACGTTGTATCACCCTCTGTGAGGTGTTTTATTTATATATTGTACCATTAAGAAACGGTATCAAGGATGGACCAAGAGCATTCTGATTGATTTGCTTTATGCTTTAGATTTATAAAAATAATTAAGCAATAATGTTCAAAGCCATTGATGAACGGGGCATACGTGTTTAACACGTTTTTCTTCGCCAATGCGAATCGTTGCTAAGGTCGTCATGATCAGCAATCGTATAATGGCTTGTACCAACGATCACACATTAGTTGGTCCAAGAATTTATACAATTGATCATGACGACTTGTATTTGCTAAACATTCGCACATCATATTATTTTAATCTTACGATACACACTAATACATGGGATGAATATTTACGTATATATTATTGTTAATTATTAAACAATCAACCTAAATTTATACGGAACTGGTCATCCCAATACGTGACCACGCAAAGGTTGCATCTATTGACGTCAATGATGCCTGTCAATTTGTTGAACACAACTTGAGTTCAAGATAATGCATTGCTTAATCAATCGTAAGGAGTATTTATAACGTCAAATTGTCCAGTTCATGCCGATGTCTTGGTTGGTTGAAATACAAGTATTTACCGCAGAAAACTTCAGAAAGATTAGTATAGTCTTATTTTAGCTACCGGTGACGTTAAAATGGACTCCCATATCTTTTATAAATAAATGTGAATAGTATTTGTATTTTATAATTTATGGTATAATAATATCAAATCATTATTTATTAAACATAAGCGAAACATCACTTCAAGTTTTTCTCAACGGACATGCAAGTAAAGTATCTATAGGTTCTTGGAATAACGCAAGCAACGGCACGTCGATAAAACAAATCTCTAAACCTCTATAGCCAAAATGTATCATCGACGCTGCGGTACATGTTCCTCTCCGTTAAATCAGAAGGTTTGAATGTACGCATGTATACAAAAACAGACGAATGCGTCAATCGTGAGATAATTGTCAGCTAGGTTCAGCTAGGCATCGACATAGCTGACTTTTAACAAACATTCTAACATAACACACGCAGTGTTTTTTATTGGCAAAGAACACGATTCACCGTTGTTAAACTACCAATAAACAACACGAGAAATATAGTCCCGAAACTGTAAAATATAGTTCGCATTGTTGTTTCAGAAAATGTTGTCAGGTTATATTAGAATCGAAATAATATTCGTGGTGTTGTTGTGTACTGGCTAATAAACACCGATTTGTCGCTCTGATGCAGTATATTTAACTACTCGGGCTAACGCCCCATGGTCTCATTCATACGCATGAGAACTCCAAATCGTTGTTTATTAGCCGATAAACAACTCTAAATCGAAAATTATTTCGTAAATAACAGGTTATCAAATGAAAGAACGCATTTTCATTTTAAGCCACATTTTAATTTATATATCTGAGGTTAGTTAGTTACACTGTTGATTTTCCGGGATGATTGCTTACGGAGAGGGACAGGTACAGCGGCCAAGAAAGAACATTTTGGCTATATCCACATTATTGTCTAATATTTACAGTACTGGCTGTGAATAAGCAATGTGCTATTTTGTTTTAATAAATATTAAGCTAGTATCTGAACTGAAAGGTTGCTGCTTCGTTTTCAGGAAGTGAACGTGGAAACGCAATATGTGAATTCGTGTTTAAATCAAGATGACATTAAATTGTTAAACACAATATAGTTTCAGTATTTAATTTAACAATTTATATAACATAAAGACAATAACATGTGAAATGTCGAACATGCAAACATGTTCGATGATAAAACTGCAGAATGTCTGTCAGCTCGGAACGGATGGGTATCAGTGGCGTTGCCTGGCAACTTGAAGAAACGCTTTTCTGGATTTCTGTTCCAGTACCATCCAAAGCTATGCTGAAAAAAACATTTTCAGCGTTTTTTAAAATTATGTATTCTTGACCACGTTAATTGTGAATAAATAAATCATACATTACAATATTGTAACAAACTGAATACGTATATTCATAATGTTCATCAAAACAACGATTTGTCCAAATAGTGATGACCTTGAGGAGAAGAAAACTGGTTCAGTTATGATACATTCAAATGTACGACAATGCCGACAAAATAACAGTTTTATTTAGTACAGGTTCAATTACAAATAAAACGTAGCACTTGTTAGTAGCGCTCATGGTGCGTGCAGAATGTACCAGTGACTCTTTAAGCGTGTGCTGAAAACAAATACATACACAATTTCAAAAGTTAACAAAATAAAATTTAAATCGTCCACTTCCGCAAAATATTGTGAATCAGTATACGGCTCAGTAGCTTGGTTAAAAAAGTAAATAAAACTAATTTAAAATATATCTATAAAAAAAAACTTATTTCCAAAGAAAGCAATGTTCAATAACACATAATATGTTGTTTTTTTTTAATAACTGTGTCCGCATTTAAACTATTGTTAGCTTTATGTTTGGTTAACGATATGGACATCTAGAGTGTGGCCTTTACGTAACATACATTATTCATTATCGATTGATCTTAGAAATAGCATCAGCAAATTACAAGGAATATTTAAAGATTGCATAAGAATATGTTAACCAAAAATCCACTTTTAATTAAAACGTTTCTTATTACGATTCAAATTAAGTTGAAGCATATTTTACTCTTCAAGTAAACCTATTAATACAGAACAATAACCTTTGGGATTTAATGCGTTAACAAATAACGATTTTAGAAATAATGCATTGACACATAATGAGTTTACAAATATAGCCCACATGTTGACAGTAGACTATAATTATTAATAACTAATAACACTCTACTCAAAGTCAAGCTTTGAAGTAATTGGATAACTTAAAGCGTTATTAGTAACTAACGTCCCAATTCCCATGACGACTGATTTAAGATACGGTGACACTTTTTATTGCTTGCTGGTGATTTTGGAAATTGATTCTAGACAACAATGGCAAGAAATAACGAATGTGGTATGTACTCTTAGATCTTCTCACATTGCTTGTGTTATTATTTAAATCTTTAATATCTTAAAATGCATTTTATTTTAAACGTATATGCACCCAAGCCATTAAAGTTAACATAAAATGTCACTAAAATATTGAAGGTATTTACAACCGTGAGCTATATATTAATATGTGCAAATAATATTAGAATAACATTTAAATATACGATAAAGTTTGCTTAATCAAATTAAAACCGTTAGAACGCATATCGATTCTTTTGTTTTTAGATTATTTAAAGGTCTTGATTTCACTTAATATATTGGCATTTTCTGTGATTACAAACCATGCTGGCAGGTAAATATCGCTGTGCACGCTTGCCAGTATTAATATAACACCTCCGACATATACAAAAACGTAACCACACTATTGGCATATTTTGGTATTAGACATCCTTTTTTGCAGGAAAATAATGATTTTATTGTTGCCAATAGTATTAATACAACCTCCACTAATACATATACCTAACCACATTCTTGCGTACTCACCTTAATTTTAAATAAGAAGTTATTAATACTCTTATCGCTATGATCGACGTCTCAAGTATGCATTTGAAACACAAACAGCCCTCCCAATAACAATTGCCATAATAGGGTCTGGGTCTCCACGCAAAGGTCTGCAACTTAGTCCTCGTCCACAGCGGCCACCATTTGTTAGTCCACATGTTTGTCCTTCCGTGCGAGCACAGGCCATACAGCACGCACACACACCCGGCTCCATGACTAGTTCACAACCTTGTCTTAAGCCTGGGCAGGACCTGTTTGTACAATTTTTACATTGGAATATTTCCCTAAAGTCCACTTGCTGTGATATCACTAGCAGCATGGCGTGACTTAAAACGACTAATACTTCGTATATTCTTCTGAAATCCATCTGTCGGCCACATGTAACACCTTTGTTGACATTAAAAACTAGTATCTGTGCCAGTGTCTTATATACAGTTGTGATTTCCTTTAATCCCCGCCTCCTGTTTAACTTCTGAAATTTGTAATATCGATAACAGCTTGTGGTGAATAATCGGTCTAAGGTTGAATTAACGACGATGCGGTAATATTAGAACATTGTAACAAGGACATATCGGCTTAACTTGCGAGAAAAGTATGTCTTATAGGCTAAGCAAAACTGTGATTATTATTTCCAAAAATAAATGTTTTCTTCGGCGTAGCTGTCTAAGATCACTTTTGACCTAGATTTCTTGCGATAATTATGCAGCGGGAAAATTGAATGCCAATAGAATTGGGCACATTTTCTAATTTTAGGGAATGCAAACTTCAAACAATGGTTTAACGTATACCAATAACTGTTGCATACTTTTGGGGATTAAAAATTTACATAATTGTTTACATAAGCTGTTAAATTAAAGTTATAAACATATCTTCGACATACACTATAGATATGAACATAATTATGAACAATTTTACTCATTGTATGTCATGATCAGAATGTTATATTCATTCACATAATGAAATAAGTTTACATTTCCTATTATTTTATCATTGTGTAAAAATATTATTGTACGCTGTAACCGACTGTCGTCCCCGTGAATTAATTCTAGCGAGTACAACTCCAGCAGGAGAAACATTCCAAAAAATAGCGCGCGGTGAAGCTGTGTTAATAAACACGCATCAATTAGCATATGGAGAATCCTCAACCTGAGAATTGCAATAAATGGTGAATTCATAAACTTACTGCTGATTCATTCCCGCTATTATTTTCTGACAATGTTAATTTGTTAAATTTGCCTGACAAATTCATGTATCAATTATGTTTAGGTAAATTACTAGTATTTAGCTTATTCATGTGTCACTTGCGAAAACATGGGGCGGTATATGATCGGTTTATTCACGGTACAGATATTAATAATTATTGAGTTTATCTCAAATTAATTTTGGGGGCCGATACGTTTTCTTATAGTGTCCGAAAAATCACGTGTCCGAGAAGTCTCCTTAGTAGGGACCGAAAAATCTGGGCTCCGAGAAGTCTCCTTAATAGGGAACGAAAAATATGAGGTCCGTGAAGTCACAGTTTGGTCCTCTTGTATTATATTTAGGGCAAAAAATGACATCTCAATATTAATTTCTACGCTGATTGTCTTTTTTACAGACATTTATTGTTTTCGTTATTTACCGTTTAACTTAAGCAATATGCATAAACAGAAGCAAAATATATTTCTGCACTCATGACCGTTTTTTGCGTGAATTTCGATCGCTATAACAGTTTGATAAAATACATTAGATTTGTCCCATCTTCAGAAACGGATTGTGCTATGTTTTATTTACCTGTCTCTTTCGATCAATACAAATTTAAAATGTGCATATAATAAAAATAGTTTGAATATTATTTAGAATGAATTCGAAAGCATTAGATAGATATTTTTTTTTCTGGTTAAAATACACATGTTCACAACACATAAAATATTCGAATGAAAGATCTAGAACAATGGTATAACTGACATGTAGTTTCTAAAGCAATCACAAGCAATTACACATTGATTTACTCAAATGCAATCGAATATGCGAGACAAACAACAATTTCAAGCATTTTAGATGACATCTAAATAAAGAAAGACAGAGGTTTGAATTAATTAATAATTAATGTGAGGTTAATATAAATAGACAAAAAAGTGTGTAGTGACCTAGGGTGGCCCATGAAAGCCAGAAAGCTTATTTCCGATGGAGTCCTTCGACAGATTTCACCAAAACACTTGTTCATTCGACCTTAGGGTTAGAAATGTAGAACCTCTTTCAATACTTTGGAAACTAGCGGATAACATTTTCAGTTTGTTGTTTTCTTCCTATAATTATTTATTAATGATATATATCTACACATCCGTAAACAAAAAAATCGTGATCTAGCGGAATCTCATAATGAAGTAAAAACGCTGTCAAAGCTACGGCCTACACAACCTCAACAAACAATAATCCACTTCATGAAAAAAAAACACGTTCAAGCAGAAGTCATCTAAAATTATATCTTTCAGCTAAATATTACATTATAATGTTTATAATTAGTCACGTATACTAGCAATTTCACGTAAAAGTGAAAAACGTGCTTAATATAATTTAATTTACGAGACGTTTTGTTGATTAAATACTTTTTATTCGAAGAAAACCTGACAAGAATAAGACAACAATATCCATATGCGGGATAAAAAAAAATTAATTTAATTTTTATGCATCTGTTTTACAGAAAGTTGGGACAAAGAAAGCAGATGGATCAGAAATCCCCATCGTCACGTTTTGGTACAGACTTGTGCGCAGAACGAAGTCTGAAAGAAATAAAGAAAGAATAATAGTATGTTACTTAAGGTTTAATTCTGGATCAAATAGTCCATGGAATAGGCCACATTTTGGACACAAAAGACATTTTTGTTGAATTGTGACCATTGATGCGAGTCTTTTGACATACTAAAAATCCACCGCTGAACCATTGCGCAAAATCCTGATTTTGGGGGAAAAACATTGAAACTGATAAACGAAACTGTGAATTTCTGGAATTTGCCCCCTATGTCACTCTTAATAAATATTTTGAAATAGAAACAAAGTTAAAATCATAGTATTGCTTTATTTAGATAAGAAATGTACACAGTGAAATTGATTTAAAAATAATATGAATAATTTGGGATAAATCCTTGAAAATGAGAAATAAAGGTGAGAGTTTCTGGAATCCATGGGTTAATGCTGCATGATATTTCTATAACTGTTACATAAGACTTCTTAATGTTCATGTTCTCTAATTTTATGATATTTCAAGTATGTTTTATGTATTAGATTTTAATTATTGCATCTAATGAACATTACACAAGCTCATTGGCGCTAAGATATTAGCACTAAACGAATGGTATAAATAATACTAAAAAAAAACTTTCTATACTTTTCAATATGTATTGACACACACGCTATTCAATCATCTGAGGTAAAGTGTTTTTATTGTATAGTTTTGTTCAGGTAACACCCTAGATAACTGCTAAAAATTAGATATAATTTACTTTAAGACTTAATACTAAATGTTTTATCTTCAGCCTTTATAGATATTAACAAATTTGCTGCAATCCATTAGAATTTCACATTAAGATATATTTTAAGTTTACGGAACGTTTAAAGCACATAAATGTAATTGGTGTGAGCAAAAATATGGCACCCACATTGGGTACATATGGTATATTTGTTCAGCTATAGCAAGTATTTGGCCCATATGGGCTTGCTTGCTGGAAGTACTATTAATAGTTTTCTTGTTGGGACCCATATGGGTTTGCTTGATAGGTATATACCTGAGTTTGACACAGGTTAGACTAAGTATATGGGTCCTACACTAATCTCATGTGATATGTTTGCCCAGGTAAAGTCCATATTTTGGCTTGCTTGGACCCATAAGAGGATTAGTTACAGTGGACCCAAATGGATCTGATATGGACATACACATATTATTTTGGATCCACACAGGGGCAATATGGTATATTTGCTTGCTGGGTCCCATATGGGTTTTCTTACTGGCACCCATATGGGTTTGCATGACTGGGACCAACTTGGGTTCGATAGGGTCAGGACAATGCATACACTGGGCCCATGTTGTAAATTAGCCCAGGTAAAGCCCATATCATGACCACATGTGGTGGCTTGCTGGGACCCAAAATTACTTACTTACATGGGCTTGCTTGTTTGTTATATGGGCAAAAATCATTATTTGGGACCCACATGGGGGCCATATTGTATATATGCCCAGATATAGCCTATATTTGGCGAATGTATACTTGCTTGCTGGGACCCGTATGGACTTTCTTGTTGGGACCCATATGGGTTTGCCTGACATGGACCCACCTGGGTATTAAAGGGACAAGACAACGCATATGGGTCCTACACTTTGCCCATTTTGTATATTAGCCCTGGAAAATCGCAAATAGTGCCCACATGCGGTGGTTTGCTGGGACCCCAATAGGCTGACTTTCATTGGACCCACATGGGCTTGCTTGCTGGTCCCATATGGGTCCGATAATGTGCAAACAAATATTATATGGCGCCACATAGGGTGCATATGGTATATTTGCCCAGATATAGCCCATATTGGGCCAATATAGGCTAGTCTTGCTTGCTGTATCCTATATGGGTCTGACAATGGCAAACATTTATTATTTGGGAGCCAAATATGGTATCTTTGCCCAGATATAGCTCATTTTTGGCCAATATGGGCTTCTCTGCAGGGGTATTATGTCTGTCCTTCACACAAAATGGAGAACTTGTACGATTTCGTCTTTTTTATTATTTGTATGTCTCCACCTACTCCTAACTTCACGGACATGTAGGCGGACATAATATCTCCGCCGAGTACGATAGTCAACCAAATCGCCGAGGAAGTGACGAGTTCTGGTCATTGAATTATCTTATATTATCCTTTTAACCCATTTCCGCTCTCTAAGTCCAACAGCTTTCAAGCGATCTTCTCCAAACTTAATGAACATTTTTAGACTAAAATATCTTAGCCAAGTTCGATGATCAAACAAATCCCCCAGGAAATGATGGCCCTTGATTTAAGTAAAATTGGCCTTGTCAGCAGTATCCGCTTTCTATTTTCAACAGTTGTCATCTTCACCAAAATTTATATGTCCGGTCTGATGCTTTTTCAGTGAGTTTTTGCCATTACAATATGGCATTTTCGCACGAAATGTTTGTTTCTGCACAAGATCTCAGGAACTTATAACTTGATTTCAATGAAACTTCACATGCAGCACTCTCACCTAGTAACCATGCGCATATTTCCAGGCCATTCCTGTCTGATAATTTTTCCGGAAGTTATTGCCCTTTTATACAAAAAGTAACATTTAAATAAAATAGTTTTTGTTTCCTCGCCAGATTTCAGGAACTAACAATTTGATTTCAATGAAACTTTATATGCAGCATCCCTACGAAGAGGATATTCGCATACTGTCAGGTTGTTGCGGTTTGATTATTTTTGGGGAGTTATTGCCCTTTATATGAATTATAAAATACAGTTTGCATACATCACTTATATGACATTTGAGTTACTATTTAAAATTACATATTTAATATAATTCGAGGTAAATAGATAAAGGATTGCAATGATTTGTCTTTGTAATCATCTGCAATACTTGGCATATTAAATCTAAGTAGAAGAACTGTCTGCAAACTGGGTTTAACACCACTTAATATATGTTTGATTTCAATCATAATTTATTAATATTAAGGGGTTTAATAAAATCATTTTTGTGTAGCATTTGCAGCTGAAAACGGATTTAGATTAAAATGCTAGTAGAAGAGGAATTCTTACACGAATTTATTAAAGATATCTACAAAACATGAAATATAGATCTACAGAAAAAATACATGATAAAACATAAGTTTTTATCAAACAAGCTGTCTTATCATCTCCTCGTTAATATATTGATTTTCATGTCAGATTCAGTCAACATCATGTGACACTGAAAAGTCAAATATAAGCTGAAAATGAGTGCCAACTGTGACCAATAATTTGGATTTGGAGATAAAAAAAACAAGTACCATTCAGTACCATTTAACCCTACCATGTTCAAGCTCAAAAATCTCGGCTCAACGTGAGTGGCTTTTGGTGGATTTTTCTGTGGTAGTCGGCGACATACCATAGATTGTAAAAACACTAAAAATGCTTTTGTGTCAATTATTTCCTTTTTGTATTTCTGACCAGAGTGTCCCTGGAATAAAACAAGAACATACATCATTAATATCTGCGTTATTTTGACTACTTAACAGGAAACTTGTGTGCCTATTTTGGTACAAACACAAGCAAAACCGACACATGCACATCCATAATTATTGCCAAAAAAGTAAATATACGCTTTTACGCGGTCTCGAAAAAAATATAACGAGTAGCGTCTTGATTAATATATAGAAAATGTAAAATATTTAAACAAAAAAATTCCTATGTTGTTGTTTTTTTCTTCACATTCACTTTGCGCATTTTGATCTTCTGACAAATCATTTACACAATATGGATTAACTATTGACGTGTATTTTCTTATTTTCTGATCGCCAAAATCACAGGAATCTTAACTTTTAATAAAATATAAAACAACATTTGTATGTTAACAACGGTTTTTCTACTGAGGATGCAGCTGATAATTCCAATACTTTGTTAACCGTAATTCAATGATATATTTATTGTATCGTCATAGTTCATGCGCGAAGGATAACATTTACTACGAACATTTGACGGATGTAAACATAATTTTCATAATATGTATCTTAAAGTACGTAAGAAACACAATATTCAAAGTAGATCGTTCCTATCATATCACCATGAAAATCAGAGATAACTTAAAATACATACAATACTATGAATGTACTCTCGAAGTTTCATGCATTAAGCTTTTCAGATTTGCTGGTAACTTGAATTTCCAATTATTTTGAAATACTTTAATTATTGTCTACGTTGGTATTTGTTTATGAAACACAGTAACTGATAGAATGTCTTGCGTTCTTAAAAGCAATGTCCCCCTTGAATTAAGTGACCAGAACATGTGTCGATTATCCATCATCAAGAACCCGTTGAATAGTTTAAATGTTAGCACAACATGTAAACGTATTCATTATTTTTCAACTTGAAGAAAAGAACTGAGTCTGACTAATGACATATATTTCCAAAAGTGGCATATTTAAACTAAAGTAATGAGTCGGTGACACTAAGTTTCACGCAAATAATCATGTCAAATATTCGATTGTCAATTTATATGCCAACAGAAACATTTGAATTTAATTAATAATGCAACAGCAGAACAACTTACTAAAATAAAATAAATGACTCTTTTGTTGTTTGTGCATACTTATTTTACAAGCATATTCGAGATTTATAAGATTATGTGTTTTAACTCTTTTAGGGATTAATGTAATGGTGACTGTAATGAATAAGTTTGCATGCCAATTTTAATATTGCAAAATATTCGTTTTCTTTTGTAATTCATCTACATGCATTCATATAGGCATCATTCAAATGCAGACACCAGTCTACAAATTTACTAAAACTATTACAAGAGTGCTGAACATTACACTACGAACGTTGCCATTGCTGTCATATTTTAAAGATAATAAGACGATGGTATTCCCGTGATACACCAAACACGCGTCTACCATGTATACTTGTAATTAACCATTACCGTTTGTCCAAGAATTGTCACCGTTATATAATAATACTTGATACAGGTCAAGATCTTTGTGTATTCACCGTTCTACGGCAGTGGCACCAGTCTGAATTGGGTACTTTTTATGTTTAAATTTTTAGTTGTATGCCGCGTTATATGGGCAATCAATCACGTCCCTAGATTAACAGATTATGCGTTGTTCAATCGGAATATTTCTGCTGCTGATGCAGATCTGTACTTTTTACATTATTATGCATTTTCAATACACAACTATTTAATCAATGTATGAGAAAATTGAACTCTATAAATAGGAATTCAAAAGAAAAATTCGAACAAATACTACTTTTGTTTAAATACACAAAGTAATTTTTAAAAATATTTAAGTAAGAACATGTATCTTGTTTAATGAGTAATTATCTTCTGCTGTATGTACTTCATGAACGAATCACGATTTCACACCATGTTAGAATGACGAATAAATGTATATATATTGCAATTTGAATCTGTGTCCTTAAATTGAAACAACAGAAGAACCAGTTCAATGCATGATAAAAGGTCAGATGTACATTTATGTAATGACAACGGTGATCCAAACTGTTTTCCATCCTGGCAAACCCTGGTACATACCTTTCTATTAGCATGTCTAGCGATGTAGATACATGCATGTCATCAACAATTAAAATGAAGGACGATCACGTAGGTTAAAAAAATGGCAAGGAATGATCTGGACTAACCAGTAGCCATTAATTGAACATTCTTGCCTATTTATTATTTTTTATTCTAACATGATACTCGCTAATATTTCTAAAGACAAAGAACAAAATTATCGCTGTTAAACTGCCATTAAAAACAACACGCAAATAGAAGTCCCGGTTCTAAGAGGAGCATAGTAAAAAATAGTTCCAGTCACAATTGCAAAGATATAAGTCAAATCATGTTACAATTGAAATCATGTTCGTACTATCGTTGTTTATAAGCCAATAAACAACTCTTTGTCGTTCTTATGCGTGGCTATTAAACAACACAGGCTAACGCCCTCGTGATTTAATTCCTACGCAACAGAACTCGAAATCGTTGTTTAATAACCGATAAACAACGATACATCGAAAATTATTTCTTAATCAAACAAAGATGTTTGCGCGAGGTTTAACTATCCATAGGACTTGAATGTGCATTTAGATAACGAACTTTTTGTCAGTTCATTAGCTTTACTAGTTTCCATTAAACGACTGTCTTGCAAACAAATAATAATAACAATTGTATTTGTTTAATGTCATTTTCGTGTGTGTTTAGTGCTTATTGGCATTGTTTATTACTAAACAGTTGACCTATGATTTGTTAACAGTTGTTTACCAGATCTGTCGTTTGGTGTATCATGTTATCGAATTGTCAATAAACAAACGTAATGCTCCTTGTACAAACACTTGCCGAGCAAACACTGCTCTTTTCCGGTCAGGCTGAAATGTGCGTACAAGTTTATTTGTGTCCATTTTGCAGTATTGATTTACAGATATTCTCTCACGATTTGGAGTAGCAATCAGTAGTTTTTGACGCAAATGACACGGTTTGGCAAATTGTTATCAGAATACACACAGTGTGCGTTTTCAGCGAAGAAAACAATGTACGTAATTTGTTAAAACGACAAGTTTTGATGAACAATATGAGAGTTGTGAGCATTTACTTAACATACTTGTACATACAAATATTTGCGAAATGATTTCCGTGCAGTAAGTAAATGAATGAAAATGTACTTACTCAACGGAATAATTTGTCTATGTCTAAGGAGTCGGAAAAGAAACTCATTGAAACGACATACATGTGTGATTATGTACCCTTTTACAGGATTGTTTAAATAGCAAAAGATGGTTAATGTTATAATTGTCTAGCACCGTCTTTATTTTGTGTATTTCCGATGCACATTCCTAAACTCTATATTTTAGTATTTACGGTTCCCTTTCCTGAACTTTACATTTTGTATTTACGGGGCACATTCTGAATTCTATAGTTTTGTATCAACGGTGCACATTAGTGAACGCTATATGTTTGATTTACGGTGCACCTACCCGGACCCTGTCTAGTGGATAAAAGCGCCTCAGTCAACGGCAGGCAGGTGTCTGTCGTTACTCCAAGTCTGCGCCCTCCCTCTTGGTTCTCCCAGAACCACATGTCGACTTGGTCTCCGGCTGGGTAGTTATGTCGCCCTAAATGAGTTGCATCATCTGCAACAAAACATGCATTTTGTCCAATGATTGAAGTACTTGTCTTGTTTAGGCATAATAATTTTGCAGAAAGAATTGTGCTGAGAGAGTTTATTTGTTTTAATTTGCCAGAGAGACAAAACCATTAATCATGAACTTTTTTAGAAGAAAGTGTGTTTATATGTACATAGGGCATCTGAGGGGCAATCCAAACACGCGTCTTAGGTACTCATGACCAAGATGTTAATGTTATGCCATGTAAATGCTAATGAAAAACGGTTGTTGCTAAAAATTTTCCATGTGTTTGCCGTAGATTTCGGACCCAAATATTTACAGATGTATTTAACAATATCCTTCGAATTAGCTTGCGTTGTAACATTGTTTAAGATACAACGACCGAACGATCTAAGAGAGTATCTGCACGTAAGCAACGTATATGTACTATCTCAGATCGTACAGCCTACAAAAGATCTCAGATCGTACAGCCTACAAAATATCTCAGATCGTACAGCCTACAAAAGATCTCAGATCGTACAGCCTACAAAAGATCTCAGATCGTACAGCCTACAAAAGATCTCAGATCGTACAGCCTACAAAAGTGTTATGTGTTTTTGTCAACAACCGTACCTGGTATACATGGGGACGGCATTTTTGCTTGAATGACGTCAACAGTGCATTGGTGCCCTATAATTGTATACTGCCGTCCCTGGCAGAATATCGAAACATAGATTTACTATCGCAAGCAAGCAAGTAACAACAACAATAACCATAATAATAATAATAATACGTTTTGGTTATAAAATGCAGAAGTAAAATACACACGCATATTTTGGTAATATTTACCTAGATTGCTTATATAGTTATGCAACAACTTGAGTGTCCTTTCTTAGAGTCGACTACTTCAGGTTAAGAGTTTTTTGTATAAAGGTTCTCGAATCGTTTTAACTGAATATAACATGTCATTGTGTGACCCATTTTAGAATCGTTGACCACAAGCAACTGCTGCAAGAACTTAGTTATTCTGGACTCAATTAAGATATCATTGTTTAGTCCGTCTATCACATTTAATGGGTGCAACGGGGATGTGTGTAAAAATAGAAACGGCACCTGCTGATAGTTGAGTATCACGTGCGTTGAGGTCATGGTGTGAAACGTTGTATTAGACGAGTACTCAAAATAGGCAATACTGCTGTTGGCGTTGTCATAGAAGTATTTTCGTGACGCATAGGCAAGCGATGCACTGTCTAGATCCTGGTTGTATTCCCCTGAAACAGGGGAAATGAGACTAGGTTTTTTTTAAAGTCAACAGAGACGACCATTGGCTTTGCTATTAACTAAAAGCATACCTAATACAGGTTCATGGTCAGCGAATTTGCCAGTGTTCAACGAATACGGTAAAATACGGTGGGTATGTATGCCTTGATTTTTGGATCTAATTGCTCATTGTTTTCAAAATATATCGTATTTTATAACAATACCAGCGACAATACAGAGACAATACTAGACAATAATAGAATTTACAATGATAAAAGAACTTGAAAAAAATGTTTAGTTTCCAAAATTCTAAATCGATAGACCAAGAGCAATAGACTGCACTTCTACATTTATGGCCTAATTTTTTATTTGGTCGAACAAATCTCATCAGAAAATCAAATGCAAAATGGCTGGTAGCGACACGGTCAGCAAGAATGAGAAAACTGAAATATGGCTGTCATCATAAACTTTAAAGAAATGTATAGTTTTCCAAACACTAAACGCTGTAAAGATCATTGTTTTGCTTGTTGTTAATAAATAATCAGTTGTAACCAATTGTAAGATTGTGTCATTTAAACAAATACTAGAAATGTGTTTTATCCATTGAGAATATTATGAACCGACATTGAGCTTCATCTCGGAAATCGTATAGGCTGCAGACTGAACACGAAAGCAGAATGAAGCTAGATTATAGCTAACAGAGATGTATCAAGCGGCAATATTCTGCAAATAGTAAAGTTAGTTTTCATACTGGAAAGCACTCAGCTCTGCCAAAATACGAAACGTACTAATAATTACAGTTTCCAGTAGTAGGTACTCTCTTTTGCGCAATGATAATGTTCAACAAATTCTGAATCAAGCTGGTGATCCTGATCAGTACGAGATTCGTATCATTTGTCCATTGTCCCATTTCCTTTACTAGAACATTTCATGAAAATCCGTTCTTAACTTTTTACGTCTTATGGCTAACAGACAAACAGATTACAAACAAATTAACGGTAACAAAAACACAAACTCCCTGGCTAATGTATTAGTTATAAATATCGCTACTGTTGTTCGATTTTATTTCCAGTAGCAATTATGTCATGAACTTTGATAACAATTAGGTCTTCTTAGTTTCGACAAATATAGGAATAACATTAATTTTTTTCGTAGTATGGATTCATTAAATTTAATGTTGTTCGGTTCAAACAAATTCCATTTAATGTTCGGAAAATTATGCAAAAACACACGAATCCAGAACAAAACGACGGGGATATTATTTCTTAATAAATATTTAAGCTTCCCGCGGTGTATTTGCGTAATAAAGCAAATGCAAAAATTTAACCGCAGTATGGTACCATTGATGGACATGGCAAAGTCTCAGGAGAGTATGTAGCTCAAATTACCGTCTAATCTAACAACACTTTACCGTACATACCGTACTAATGTTACTGATTACTCTATATTGGTCGATCAATGAAACGTTCCCTGGGTATGGATTGAAGTCACGTTTCCTCGAAAGCAGAGTGAACCAGTTGAGGCCAATTAATAGAGCATGGTGTTCATTGTATGTCCTTTATATCTTGTCATCACATCTGCCAAAACAGACAATTTTGGGGGGGAATCTATGGGGCTGGGTTCTGCCATTTTGTATCGGTGTGTTTGCAAGAAGAACTGGTCTTGTGTAGACAACTTTTAAATAAGCAGATGTTATGACATCAATAATTATTTCAGCATGTGTCATGTTAGCTGTATCAAGTACATATGCAATAGTATAACTTTATTTTAATGCTCGAGGCCACCGGTCCCTGCACAATCTATAACATTCAAAGAAATGTTTACACATATAAGAAAATAAGGTGCGAAACATAAAGCATAAATTGCAAAATAAAATATACGATTTCAACATACACTTCCTATAATAGTGAGCAATGTAGATTTTTTGTTTTTCGTAGATTAAGGATGTACGATCGTTTCGGGTAATTTTTCAAACTATCCAGAATAGTATATTTTTTTGTATGCTGATTGTCAATTCTATATATGTCAAATATATGAAATAAAAAATGGGGGTCACCGTGAATTATTTTTAGATAATCAAGTTTTTTCTATACCCGATAATTTTTTAAAATCGCCATTTTTAAGAATTATAAAATAGGGGGGGGTGTTAAAAAATTGTATGTAAATTAGATAATAATGAACCTCTCACTTATTAGTAACTGAATAAACAAGCAATATGTTCATTGTATTACAAAGAAGACACTAAAGAAAGAAAAAGAAAAAAAAGAATATATGTTTAAGGGTTATACAAGATGACAAATGTTTATATGTTTTGACATTTTATTGCCTTTTATAATTTGCTGATATGCAATACACATACATATTTTTTTGTCGGTTATAATTTCCAAAAGTGCTTGAACTTTTAATACAATGAAGACAACTACTTTAGCACTAAATTTAGATAAAGAAAATGAAAGATCACCGTGGATTATTTTTTGCTACAGCCATTTTAAAAATGAACTTTATTATGAAAAATAACCGAAATATTATTTTAACAGTATTTTTCAACAAATATTGATTTAAAATATACCAATAATAATGTAATTTGTCATATAAAGTGATTCAACATAAATGGCATGTGTGTAACAACTTTTTTTGTTTTTTTTTATTGAAAAAAAAAAGGTATATTTATATTGAGGTATTTAATTGCCCCACCCACCATTTAACCACTGTATATTTTCTTATGAGTCGATGTATTTGTATGTTATTAATAAATGTCAAATTCTATGTTTGGATCGCTATAATAATCAACTAAATCTCTAACGTATAGATAATAAAAGAAAATATAACAGATTGCCTTATGTTTATTCCGCCTTATACTTTACAAAATGTGCAGAACAAATATGGTAATTCAACTGCAATGTGATATCTTGTATGTGGTTGTATTACATGAAAAAGCCTTCATTTAAATATAAATTTAAGAAATAATGAGAAAGAATGATACTTTATCATCTTTTTTGAGGCTGTACATCCTGATGGTGGCATATTATCACTGTATGGAACAGCCCTAGATCTTTGAAAAAAACAAACTCTGTGATATGATTATTCTTATGACTTTGTTACAATTTTTCATTGAGAATTTATTTCTGGTCAATTGTACAACCATAATATGAAATGACAAAAAATAACATTATAATGTAATGTACAATAATCATATATCAAGATTAATATATTGCTTAATAATCTTGAAATACAAATACTGTATTGCAAATTTCCAGATAAATATTGTCAATGTACAATATCAGTCATAAAATGAAATTGAATGTACAACACATATAAAATGAAATTGAATGTACAACACATATTCATACAAAAGGCCCATGTAACCCAGTAATGACATCACCCGAGTTCCAAAAATGCATTGAAACAATATACAAATAAGCAGTATGTCCAGACTATTTTAAATAATGCATAACTGAAATACATTACATACATGATTTATTTAAAAAGGACACAATAAACAAACATGACAATCATTTTTTATCCAATACATTCTAAGTCTAGACCTTTACTCTGCAAAATCAGATTTTGGTCTTGTTCGAAATAAATTATATCCATTTAACATTTGATGCAATTTTGTACCAACAACTCCCATCGGTCAGTTAACTCGACTATGCAAAGTAGTAATGTCTATACATATTACCAAACTTTTACAAAAACAACATGACTATGTGCAATAAACAAAACAGTAATTTGGATAATTTCCTTAATTGGTAGCACAACAATGCTTCAAAATGAGTAGGACAACAATGTTTCACAATGAGTATCACAATGTTTCAAAATGGGTTGCACAACAATGTCTCACAATGAGTAGCATAATGTTTCAAAATGGGTTGCACAACAATGCTTCAAAATGAGTAGGACAACAATGTTTCACAATGAGTATCACAATGTTTCAAAATGGGTTGCACAACAATGTCTCACAATGAGTAGCATAATGTTTCAAAATGGGTTGCACAACAATGTCTCACAATGAGTAGCATACAAAGTTTCAAAATGGGTAGCACAACAATGTTTCACACTGAGTAGCACAATAATGTTTCACAACGAGTAGCACAACAATGTTTCAAAATGAGTAGCACAACAATGTTTCACAATGAGTAGGTTACATATGTTTCACAATAAATAGCAAATACAAATTTCACATAAAGTTGTGCAATTTTGGTTCTCATTGAGTAGTACATCTAGCTTTGACAATGATTAGAAAATGTACTCAGTTGTTCTGTGACAATAATCTGCTATGGCCACTATTATCTTTTCTGATTTTGTAACTCGGATTTGTCCGTTAGATACCTCTGACAGAAGGCTCCTTAAATGTATGTAGAATTTAGAGCAAAGTAGGAAATGGAATTCATCTTCAATGCATCCTTCGTTACATAAAACACATAGTCGTTGTTGTGCGAGAATATTGGAATAACGACCCTTTTCGGTATTCAAACTGTGAATGGTGACCATAAATACTACATGTGTGTAAATGCTTTGATATCTAATATATATAAATATTTCTCAAACTTCAGTTTTGAACATACTACATGAACTTAATTTTGAAGAAGATGTTTGAATACCATGTCTGTAAAAAGTGGTATTTTAGTCTTAACATGATATTTGCAATAAACTACTTTCCATAATAGCTGTTTGAGTTTTCCATTCATATTCATAACCATTTACTTGTAAACAATTTCTAAGCAATAAAACCCACAGTTTATATATCACTTGGTCGTCTCGTACCATCATATTGTAGAATTTTAACATATCTGTCATTTGGCATTTTTGATATTTTTAACCAATACTTAATGACCCTTTTAGTAGTTACAATGTGTAATGTGTACATATTGCATTCTCCTGACACATCTACGTTGTTTGCGTTTTGACCTACACACTGTGGTATCTTCGTTAAGATCCAACAAAGACAATTGTAATTTCAAGAAGTATTTACTTCGCATCAATAATACTACAACAATACTTTAATCTTGACAATCGCAACGTCTAAGTCATCCCCGCAATACACCATACATAACAAAAGTACCAATAACCACATTCCTCCCCTTTTAGATCAAACATACTTAAAAGCAGTCATCATTTCAATACATCTGAATCCTGTAAATGTATAACAATCTTATTTCAATATTTTTCTACAACATTTTGATAGACTTTTAACGCTTGATTCAATGTTTAACTTGACATTACTATCAACATAAAAATAAATAAATAATTTTCATATGAAATCTTTCCTAGATACATATGATAAACATTACTCAACTTGTAGCTAAATGTTCAAACGATGTGTTATACAGAATATACGCTCAAAGATATACATTATAAGACCCCAAGTCTATGTACACATCAACACACATAGTCCTTGAATCGCTCTGGTGTTTTTCGCATTCTTATTGGTCTCGGTGTCTTTGGTGTGATACATTGAATGCTGTCCCTACTCGAACCACTATGATCCTGATCCATCATCGGTGTGTTCTTGGATCTTCCTGGAACTTCCGAAATGATGTCAAGATCCGTCACTGGCACAAGAATCCGGTCGGGCTGCTCCATGAATTCAGGATTCGCGTCCTTACGCACTAAAATTGTCACTCTTTGAATCATATTCAAACTTTTTCATCTGATCAAGATGCCTATGCACTATATTCCCATCTTAATTTCACATCAAAATTTACCACACCTTTTTTTCTTACAATGACACCTTGCAACCACTTCTCACCATTTTTACTGAAATTTTTCACTAACACTGTATCTCCTTCATTGAATTCTTCTCTTGTCTTGTGTCTGTAGTTCTTCTGCTGGTTCATCTGTCTCTTTTCTACTTCGGTGCGCACATCCGAAGGATTCAGGTCTAGTCGCGTCCTGCTTTTTCTCCCTAACATCAGTTGAGATGGTGTTTGTCCCATTTTTGATTGCACTGTAGTTCTGTATTGGAACAGAAATCGAGCTACCCTTGTCTCTATATTGCCCTTTTGCTTTTTCATGCTAGACTTGAAAATTTGCAACGCTCTCTCGGCCACTCCATTCGTAGCAGGATGATATGGCGCATTGCCCAAATGACCAATTCCATTCATGTGTAGGACATGTGCAAACTCATCGCTTTTGAAACATGTTCCACTGTCCGACACAAGTACACAAAGCAGTCCATATACACCAAACGACTGCCTTACTGGTGGGTTAGACGTCCATCCACTTGGAATGAGCATCAATGACTATGAGAAACATTTTTCCCATAAATGGCCCAGCATAGTCTATATGAATCATTGTCCAAGGTCTTCCTGGCCACTCCCAAGAGTGTAATGGCCCCTGATATGGATCCTTCATACTATTGCATGTAAAACACTTCTTAACACAGTCCTCAATCTATGTGTCCATCTGTGGCCACCACATGTATGATCTTGCAAGAGCTTTCATTTTGGTCATTCCTGAGTGTCCATCATGACGTTCATTCAATAGCAGTTCTCTCCCTAGAGGTGGTACCACAACTCTTAAAACCCATAATATACAGCCGTCGGCCAATGACAATTCACTGCGTCTATTCCAATAAGGTTTCCTGTCTCGATTGTTAGGTGATGTGTCTGGCCAGCCTTGTTCTACAAAGATCTTAACTTTGCTCAGCACAGTGTCTCTTTCTGTCCATTTACGTATCTGTCGAGCAGTCACTGGAGTTGGCTCTAGATGCTCCATTAACAGAATCGTTTCACCAGGCACTGGCGGCTCAGGGCGCTCATCTTTCTGTGGACACCGGCTCAGTCCATCAGCATGTCCAATGCTTTGTCCTGCTTTATACACCAACTTATAGTTGTAGGCTTCAAGTATCACAGACCATCTTATGATTCGAGCTGAAGCCATCTGTGGTATTCCTTTGTCTTCCTTGAAGAGTCCCAACAACGGTTTATGATCGGTCACAATAGTAAATGGTATTTCATACAAATACTTGTGAAACTTCTTCACCCCAAAAATCACTTCTAAACCTTCTTTCTCAGCTTGACTGTAGTTTTTCTCACTTTTTCTCAAATCTCTGGCCGCAAACGCTATTGGTCTTTTGGATTCAAGCCATGCATTTTCTTGAGCGTCGCCCCATGTGAATTTCTGTTTATTTTGCATAAGACTATACAATGGTGCTAACACTGTCGATAGATTTCGCATAAATCTATAATAGTTGTTCAATAGGCCTAAATAGCTTTGTAGCTCTTTCGCATCTGTGGCCTTTCCATTTCTTCAATGGCTTTAACTTTGTCTGGTAAGGGTTCCACCCCTTTCTCTGAGATCTTGTGGCCCAGATACACCACTTTTTGCACAAGAACATACATTTTTCCTTCTTCAGTTTCAATCCACCTGATTTCAGTCTTTCAAGTACTGACTTCAGGATCTTGTTATGGTCATCCAGATCTGTTCCTGCAATCAGGATGTCGTCAACTCGGACTCGAACTCAACCCTTGAAGAATGTTGTCCATTACACGCTGGAAAATACCCGGGCTCGATGATATGCCAGAACAAAGTCTGGTGTACTGATACAATCCTTGGTGAGTGTTGATTGTGGTATACTTCCTAGACTCCTGATCTAGTTCTATCTGTTGATAAGCATTGGTCAGATCCAACTTTGAAAAGAATTTTCCTTTTCAAATTGGCAAACAGATCTTCTTTATTGGGAATTTGATAATTGTGCAGCTGTGAACACGCATTTATTGTCACTTTATAGTCTCCATCAGGTTTCACAATGGGTACTATTGGTGCAGCCCATTCGGATTACTGTACTTTTTCTATAACTTTTTCCTCTTGTAGGCAATCTAATTCTCTGCCTAAACGTTTCTTCAGAGCAAATGGTATTGTTCTTGCTTTAAAGTACTTTGGCTTATCTTCATTCACTACACAGTCCTAGTTTTCCATCAAACACTTCTTCATATTCTCTAACAATATCCTGGACAGATATTTCAGATGTTATCAAGAAAATGGCATTCCAATTCAACTGAAGTTCTTTCAACCAATCACGACCCAATAAATTTGGACCATCACCTTGGACCACAATTGCCTTCAAAGTTTTACAGTTCCCTTCATATTCAACTTCAAGGCAGCTTTCTCCTATCAGCGGCATTGCTTCACCAGTGTAAGTTTTCAATTTTACTCTTGTTGACTTGACTTCACAATTCCCAGATTTCACTGTTTGTTCTGAAAGCACTGTTGTCGATGCCCCCGTGTCTACTTCCATTTCAGTCGGCACCATATTTAATTACACTTTAACCAGAATTGGGTTTTCTTTCTGCATTTTACTAGTCCGATATCATGTATATTCATCTTCCTCATTATCTTTCTCAACATACTTATTGGATTTGTGATTTTGTTTTGGTAAACCCAGTCTTTGATTGCTTTTCAGGTTTTTTACACTTCTTTTTTCAGATGTCCTTTCAGATGGGATTTGTAACACTCCAAGTCCTTGTAGTAACAGTCATTTGGAGTATGATTCTTACCCCCACAACGCCAACATTCACGAGTCTGTTCTTTTTTCTCAGGGACTTTCTTCCCTGGCAATATCTTCTTTACCATCTTCACTTTCCCCTGTTTGTTGAGATCTGCTGTATATATCATTGCCCGCTCCATGACGTTTGCAATATCAACAGCTTTCTTGAAATCAAGGTCCCTTTCAGCCAATAACCGTCTCTGAATGCGATCGTCATATATGCCACAAGCCAGTCTATCTCGAAGCATCATTTCCAACGTGTCCCCAAAATTGTTCAGCATACGACTTGTCCACTGGCTTGACAGGAGCAAGTAAATCAGTAAATTAGTTTGTAAATCTTGGATCCACACACGGAAAGAAAAATGGCGCGTTTCTTCCCGGCATCGTCGATCTCATTTGCCGCGAAATAGTGGCCCAATCTTTCGACATACTGAGTCCACTCTTCTTCATTCTCGTCCAATTGCTAAACTCGACCGTAGGTTGTCGTCATCCTCGTCGCCAATTGTGGTATCTTCGTTAAGATCCAACAAAGACAATTGTAATTTCAAGTCGTCTTTACTTCGCATCAATAATAATACAATAATCGTGATAATCGCGACGTCTAAGTAATCCCCGCAACACACCATACATAACAAAAGTACCGATTGCCGCACACACAAAAACCTTGTACATGTCTGGTATTGAACTCTTTCTATTGTGTTTAATCTAGACGGAGGGGCGTGGCGCTTGACTTCGAACAGGGGCATTTTGTGCGTGGTGACACTGTTAAAGAGGGCACATTAGGTTAAAAATAGTATTTTTTGTAGTATTACTAACTGATTCCTTTTATCTGTTTGATGATTTTTTACGTCAAATTAGACACTAATACACGTTTACCATTTATTCATAAGGATTCAACCATTGCATTAACTGACGGTTGTCTTGTATAGCATATAATTGCATATCAACTTTTTCATTTTGGGATAGAATACCTCCATTTTTTAAAGACTAAAATATTCGTTTTCTTTGTACATTGTATTCACAATGAGTTTATAGTCTTTGCAAAAATTTTAAAGTGTATCTAATTGGCGTTGTAAGCCAAGTAGTGTATCTGGCAGTAAGGCCATATCATCTGCCATATCATATCATATAAGCAGCATTATTTTAATGGTTTCCGGTTGTAGTTGTAGACCAGGTATATAACTGTTGTTAAAAATATACACACGTATGTAATGTAGTGGCAACCGACCTTTTTACTAAAGTTCAGTAAAAATGTCGGTTGACACTATATTATCTGCGTATAAAGTCATTAGACTACGATACCGAAGGTGAAAAACAATCGCTAAACTAATAATATATGATTGCTTGAACTAGGGATCTTGATTTCCATCCAATCGTTTGATCAAATAGTCATTGTGAAAAAATTAATGTCTTGACATAACAGTGCATTATTGTTGTTATACATGATACTGAGCAATACAAATGATTGATATGAAGCGCCCTTAGTAGATACAGTTTCTTCTTTCTATATCTCATAACAAATTTCGACATCCTTGACCTTAGTCCGGAGACCCGTATTCACCAAAATCCATTCTTAGACTTAAGAACAAAGAATGGACTCAAGAAATAATATATGTGCGTTCGCAAATATGCCAGGTACCAATATTTCTTATGTCATTAATAAATCATTCTAAATAAAGAATGCTAAAATTAGTGTTGGTGAGTACTAAGTAAAATCTAGATTGACAGCCTTTTTAAAACAGTTTTAAGAATATTATTTGTTCTTAAGTCTTAAGTCTAAGAATTAGTTGGTGAAGATCTTATGACTACGAACTCAAAACTTAAATTAATTTATGTTTTAATCTTAAAGATTGAGACTTAGTTTTAGATTGAGAACACTCGAAGGAAAAGGGCCAGAACAATTTGGATTGACTCAATTGCAAAGTACGTGTGCATACTATAAGTACAAAACTAGCGTGTCACGTTAATGCTGATACAAGAATCTATGTATTGCATTGGGCGTAATTTTATATAGCATTTTTTGTGTCATTACCTGTAAACGATAACTTCAGAAATATTTTAGTCAAGACCAAGATTAACCCAAGAATATCAACGGTGCGTATTTAGCAAAACACCAACGACAGGTGCAAACTTGTTGTAGTGATGTATTGGTATTAGGCAACGCCTTAAGTCTTGCAATTTTCACTGAAGGCACCGAAGCATTTAACAGATATATAGGCAATGTAACGTCTGAGGCCACAGACTAGATGCAAACATTTGCCTAACCTTCTTGTGTATCAATTTTATTATTTCAATAGATAAGTAACTACAAGTTAGTTACTCTTGCTTACAATATAGTCATTCGTTATTACGATATAAATCACATTTCTCACCAAGCTCTTGAATGTTGCAATAGATACTAGTAACTAAATTGTTTGCATCTGTTTGATAAATTGTTTGTGGTTATAAAGGTGTATCCTACCTGTATTTATCCATGTGTAATAAATTAATAAAATTTATTATTTAACACTTTTGCATATCATAAAATATTGTAAAAGAGACATATGTATATTTGTAGTTGTATATGTTAGAAAGTTTAGATAGGTTGTAAAATAGCAAAATCTCCTGGCATCGTCTCGTCTCGAGACAGATGCTTCTCTCTACTTTCACACTTTAAAATACAAAAAATACTTATGTCATGTTACTTCTACGAAAATGCATCTTTAAAGCTTTACTGCTATCTATAGTTAATACTATTTACTAAATCGCTTTTCATTACTCCGTTGATTGAGCTGGTTATTAATAAAAAGCCTCTGTTTATTTTAGTACTTGATAAATGTTTTACGAAAGCGGTAGATATTGTAATTGCTGTTTATATACCACGACGTGGAGGCGTCCCTGAGCGGTGTTTGTTGAACACAATAACGTCATATGAAAATATAATACTACTTCCTCATTTAATACACGATCGCCATTGGTTATTTAATCTAGACGAGATTAAATAGCCTTATCAGCTTACCTTTACTTAAAAAACGATACCCATGGTTGTTAGTATAAAACGTTGTTATAAATAAATCATTGGAAGAGACTATCTGTCTTTATTTGGTTCTATGAAAGTATGACATTTTAGTAATCACTCTCTGGAATAATAAAAAATCATTGCGCTGGCAATTTGCTTTCCAGTTTCTTGTAAACTTCACAAGCGTATAAATAAAGAGATGATTGGAGGCGTATTATTCAAATAGTATCACATCTGCTATTTTATGTATATGGTTACTTTATTATTCGTAACACCGGAAGGGTGAATGGTATACGCTACATTTAGCTAACGTTATAACGCACCAAAATGGAAATAAATGGAAATTATTTTATTTTCTTTATTCATAAGAATTTCAGCTTGAAATGTCAGCTATGATATTTTGAGGTACACATGCATGTGTTCGTACCAAAATATTGGAAAACAATACCAAAGAATTTCGTGTTTACCAGCTGAAATTCTTATAAATTGAGAAAATACAACAATTTCCATTTGATGCGTTATAACTTGTGTTGAGTGTAGTATGATTTAAATAAACATTACCCTTCAAAACCATGACAACATTACGAAATGAATGTATAATATAATTTTTTTGTAACAGGGACGCTTACTGTGATAATAGTTTTGAAAAATGTAAACACATTTTCAAAAGAATGGACGATTTTTAACGTGTATTTTTATTTGTATACAGTTAATGCGAGTTATATTTATATGTCAGGGGCGTAACTTCCTTTAGGCACTATAGGCGTGTGAGATGCCAAAAATGAAAGCAGAAAAAACAAGACTGGGGAAGGGGGTGAGGGGATCTTTCTTGGCTGTGTTGATACTTCATCATTTAACA
The DNA here is from genome assembly GCA_027627225.1 of Congeria kusceri. Lineage (NCBI taxonomy): Eukaryota > Metazoa > Mollusca > Bivalvia > Myida > Dreissenidae > Congeria > Congeria kusceri. Next base: position 65,286,014 of record CM051027.1, read on the forward strand.
AGTCGATTACGTAAATATGAAATATATTTCATGAAACACACGCTTATGTTACAACTATTTTGTAGAATTGGGGTTTAGCTGAAGTTAGTTGTTTGTAGCCACATATACGAGTATAAACACTCCTGGCAAAAACTATCGCTTACAGCGTCATTTTTTAGATTCCGCCTATTGTGCCTATACATATTTTGAACCCAAGCTACGCCCCTGTATGTTTCAAGTTCACTTTATATAAACAAAGAAATTACTTTTAAAACTTTATTTGTTAATCATTATCCATACATTTAGAAATGTTAGACTGGCTAGCTCAGTCGGAACGCTGGACTATCAATCCGGGGATCGTGAGTTCGAACCCCAGCCCGGTCACATAACTTGTGTGGAGATGGGTCATGAAATTTTTTCTACGGCCATTCTCCCCTACCTCGGATTCAAGTAGGGCAGTTGTCAGTTACTGGCATAAATATGTGCACTTAGTACTGGTAAACCGCTCAGATCGGCTAAGCCTGCGCAGGAAAAGTGTGAGTAGGTTAACTGACCGCCGTTATATGACTGAAATACTGTTAAAACGGCGAAAAATCCAAACAAACAAACAAAGTAATGTTAATAGGATGAAACCGAAATATGTTCCAGCATAATTCCGCTTCATGTATGTTATCTGCTCTCCCAAGAACGAACGTTTAAAGAGAAAGCTTGCATGATATAAGTTAGACATCTTTTGAGGGTAATGCACAATACATCGGATGTTATTTGTTAAATTGCTGTTAAAGATCCATGGGACAATTTTTTGCAATGTTCTGTAAGTTATCCGTAGCTGCACGTCATCTTGTCAAGATCGGGCAGACACAAAGTTTAAGTCATATGATGTGGTTGAACTTTAACTGCAGCACTTAATATTACATATTAAATGAATTGCAAAGGATTACAACAACAAAACGTGCATGTGATGAGTATAAACTAAGCTACTTACCGACTGTGTCAATAATGGCAGCACTCCACTGTTTCGGCGAGCAGCAATTCTCGCTTTGACGCAAGAATGCAAACCACACCAAAAATAAGATGTGTCCCAGCTTTGACATGATTATTTCCAACTTCTGCGGATGATTTGCCTAACCAATATTTAAGGTTACAATAGCTTGTATTGCTTCTAGTATCACATTTGATGTGTGACTTAAACATTGATGTAATGATATCTATGTTAATAGGGACATATTTTAAACGATAAAAGCGACAAGTTAAATTAAAGATTAGATAAAGATTAGATGGCCATTTATTGTAAGTATATTGTGATATAATAGTACACATGGATATACAGAAGGATATTTGTTGATTTCGGTGTAAGATCGTATTTTATTTCACGAGTTTCATATAATATGATATTTTCAAGAGTGGCGCAGCCACGAGTAAAAATATTTATTTTCTATGATCACGAGTGAAATAAAATACGATCTTACACCGAAATCAACAACTTTCCTTTTTATTTTATGTTTTGGACAATAAATAAATACAATTGTGCGAGATAAACTTTAAAGGTCACAAGTTCGTGTATTCTGACGTCATCAAAATGACGTCATAACATGAATCCAAAACGGTCACTCGTTAGTATGGTGGGAAAAGTGCCATACTTTGTGAGTCGTTGTCGCTAAATTATAATTTTGTCAATTTTATAAGGGATGGTACCGAATACTCGAATACTCGAATATTCGAATATTCCAATATCGGAAAATATTCGAATATAAAAAAACGAATACGAATATTTTTTTTTTAAGAACAAAATTTCTTTTAAAAGATCATGTTTTTTTTCCAGTTTGATTGCAAAGTAAACATGAATTCCAGTCGTATTTCCTGCCTAACAGGTGGGCGGGGGCAAGTGTAACGTTTTTACAACACATGCCAAACATGTCCAATTAACTACAATTGATAATTGGCAGGGGGGCCATGTCTTTACAAGGACCGCGAATTAACGGTTTGTAGGAGACGCAAATATGACGCATTGTATCCACAAATAACAAAACTGGGCCATGTTGTGATAACGGTTTCACAGTTTGCACAAGGCGTACATTGTTGTTTATTGTCATTGAGTGACATCTATACGGTTAACTTGTTTACAGTAAATTAAAATTACTCTCTAAGTAAACCAATCAAAATGAATCCATTATCAGCCAATCAATTTCTTTAACAAAATTAGCATGATCTGGTCAATCTTAATATACGACACTTGTCAATTATTCTCCATTATATCAACACCGTATATCATACAAGAGTCTTGATTAATAAACAATGCCACCATCATGTGCTTGGAAGTACTTGACGCGGTCATCAGGCAACGTGTAATCTATGTAATGAAAAATTTGTGTACGGAACGATTAAAAAATTAATTAACAATACATTTAACAATATTTTACATTTCTTTATATTTTCCAAACACTCACTAAGTTATATCGCTCATTTACCACTGAAACAAGGTAAAACAACTACGTACACGGAGTACAATATTTCGGATAGTTATTTATTCGGACAGAGTGCCGTATATAGTAGTATTTACAAAACGAATATTCGAATATATTCGAATACCTCGAACGAATATTCGAATATTGATTTCAGTATTCGGTCCCATCCCTAAATTTTATCATGTGTTTTTTTATGTAAAAACATGCATATACATACGATATTATCGTTCAAATATCGCCCGATTCTCGCTTCGTGTGTCGCCCGATTCTCGTGTCTCGCTTCGTGTTTCGTGTATCGTGGTTCGAAAATCTACCGCGATACTCGAGATTCGGGCATTTTTGAACGATATACTATCGTGCCTCGCTTCGTGTCTCGCCTGAATATCGTGTATCGCTTCATGGCTCGCTTCGCATCTCGTGCCTCGACCTCTAAACGCGAGGCACGAGAATTGCGCGAGACACAAAGCGAGACACGATATTTTACCGCGAGACACGAAGCGAGACACGAGAATTGCGCGAAACATTAAGCGAGACACGATATTTTGCCGCGAGATATCGTGGTATGGGATACTGCCACAGTGCGAGATCTCGTGTTACAATATCGTGCCTCGCTTCGTGTATCGCGGGAATATCGTGTCTCGCTTCGTGTTTCGCGCAATTCTCGTGTCTCGCCCTTGCCGTAAGAGGCACGATATTTCATATGGCACTAACCGGATTCCGTAAAATCATGAAAAATCGCGGTTTACATTAACCACTGTCGCCACGAGTGAAATGCTTACAGATGCGGAAGTATTTATTATATATATATTTTAAATGTGCTTTATTAATTGTTTTATAAAACTCCCTCTTAAATATTTCATTATTAGTATAGACATATAATATATATTGAGGATTAAAATTAAAAAACAACAAGAAAAGATTACATAAAATAGTAAACATAACAACGCAATCATTTTAAGGTGTCCACGTTGTTTTTGTCTTCTGCTTGTCCACCATTTTAACTTACACAATGTGATTTGACTATCGTCACTGGACGTTCGTGTCGGCAGGGATTTAATATGATCTAGGCTCGGAATCAATTAAATCTCTGAGCGGAGGTTGGCATCTTGCCAGCTGTTTGTTTGTTTCTTTGTTTGGATTTTTCGCCGTTTTAACAGTATTTCAGTCATATCACGGCGGTCAGTTAACCTACTCACACTTTTCCTGGGCAAGCTTAGCCCATCTAAGCAGTTTACCAGTACTAAGTGCACATACTTATGCTAGTAACTGACAACTGCCCTACTCGAATCAGATGTAGGGGGAGAATGGCCGTAGAAAAAATTTCATGACCAATCCCCACACAAGTTATGCGGCCGGGCTGGGGTTCGAACTCACGAACCCCGGATTGACTGTCAAGCGCTCTACCAACTGAGCTAGCCGCGACCGGCATCTTGCCAGCTAGTTATATTGATAGGTACTGGCATAAGTTATAAGTTTGTGCACTTGTTACTGCTAAACCGCCTAGATCGGCTAAGCTTGTCCAGGAGAAGTGTGATTATGTTAACTGTCCACCGTTATATGACTGAAATCTACATAAACAAACATAATCAGTCATGAGAAAAGCATCACTCCCCTGTATAACTCGGGCAATAAGACAGATTTAGATAGCACACTTGTGTGAACCTAGATTTTTCCCTTGAGGAATACAGCTACAACATAAACTCGATCTATTTACGTTCTGTCAGACAATTCATCTTAATTAATACTTAAGCACAAGATAACACAATCACGGTTTACACAACTTGTGTAATCAAAATAGCACAACATACCTAACAATATACCTTAAAGCAATTATCAAATGGACACCGAATTCGAAACTATGACACGGAAAACAAGTTAAAATATGGAAATGTACTATTATTTTTACTGCGTATAGCTAGGAAATGTGTGTGTCTGCTTTCATTTTTCATGTTGCACGAATCTCTCAATTACAGTTTTCCCGTTATTATCTTTTACTTTTAGATCTTGTAAACCTTTAAAACTTTTTATATAGCTATACTTTTATATTAAAATTCATTTAATCCGTTCAACATATTATCACTGGTATGCATATTAAAACATCGCCAAAAACGTGCATAAACCTTGAGTTACAGTCGCAGTTTCCAGCTATTTGAATTTATCGTCGAAGCCTTAAGATTTGTAATTATAAATCTTAATACATGTAGGGCAAAAATATGTACCGAGAGTAAATGGTAACCTGTCTGGTACGGTAACTTCTAACCAAACTCACATGAAGTTTATATTCAATTTGTTGAAACTTTATTAAACTGAGAACCAAATTGTAGGGTAGGAAATAAGTTGAATATTATTCTTCGTCTAAAAAGGTTTTATAATTTATGTTTGTTAAAAAAAAGCAACATTAAAACTTTAATGGAATAAAATGTACGAGTGAAATGATCCATTAAAGGGACTTGTTCACAGATTTTCGTAATAAAAAAGTCATTTAATGTCTTAACTGCAAACATTAAAGCAGTTGGAATAACAACATAAATAATAGTATATATAGAAAAACATACTTTAAGGATTTGCCTTCGCCGGTACTCGAACATACGATCCTAATATTATCTTCCAAGATATCGACTTTCTCCTTCTAAACACTAGAGCACAGGGCTTGTGAAACCTTGACAGGGTGGCCACTGAAATTCCGAAATAAACTTCCCTGATTTTTCTCTGACCGGTATTTGATTTTCCATGACATGTATTGTCAAATTGCTGGTAAAATTAGTGCAAAGTGGTGATAGCATACATAAAAATATGCACACTATTTTCCATTTGTAGCCATTTTACTATTGTTAACTTCTGATTCTAAACAAATTTGATAATGTTATTGGTTCATTGTTAAAATAGTTATTAAATTCTAGATTTCACTACCTCATTTTGGATTTGTTCTAACACTTTTGGTCATATTCCCTAAATTTTCCCTGATTTTCGCCACATGTTCAAATTCCCTGATCTTTCCCTGCAGGGAATTTTTTTCACACTTTTTCCCTGTTTTCCCTATTTTCCAGAGTCAGTGGCCATCCTGCTTGACGAATCATTTGTGTAACGTTTTAAGTGTTTACTATGCTTGTTCGAAGATACTACCCGTATTAATAGCAAACAAAAATCATAGGATTAGCATTCGCCTTTAAAAAACAAACAGAGAACTGTTTGTAAAACAGTTGTAACAGCTCTAGGTTAAAACTTAAAAGAAATCTTCAAAATATCAAGTTGTATGAAAACTGTTGGACAGAGAGTAACCTGCTGAAAAACAATTTTATATGAATCACGTGCCATAACTATGCAGATCCTAGGACGATTTGGTTGAGGGCTAAGATATTACAACCTCAAACATTTCCATCAAGTTTGATGCAGATCGAATCAAAACCGTTCGACTTAGAGAGCGGAAAGAGCTAAATAGGCAAAGTTTTAAATTTCTCCCTTAATTCGCATATCTGAACATAAGTTATTCTCAATATTTATGCTATATTTTTATTTAAAAAAAACTATACTGATTTCCTGAGAATAAACGGATTGTTTTACGTTATGTCAAAATCTATCACTACCAGTTTCATATAAACGTTCAACTCATATAGAATTTAATGCGTTATTTGGTAAAAATTTGCACTACTGACTACAAAAATAGATCATCAAGATAAAACAAAAAATACAATTCCATACACCCGGTATTAAAACGAATCGGTAAATTATCCGTAAAAAAATATCCCAAAATGCAACTTCTCCGTTACGGTACCTGTCCCTCCCGTATTGGTGGCTGTATTGTAATCATTTTATTTGCATTTCACATTGTATAGACAGTAGGCCTATTTATCATGGTTGGGGATGTTTACTGTAAAAATATGGACCGACAATACACTTGACAGAAAACAGTACACAAAAGAGATACTAATTTCAGATGCCAAATATGTGTGTTATAAGCTGGTCTGAAATTGTTCGCATTGTAAAACATTATACCATGCCTTACTTACATAACTTTAACGAGCTAATGTTCCGTGCATGACACATTTGCAATCAATTTAACTCATAATTGGCATATTCGAATGTTTTGTATACTTTAAAGCCGCAGTCCATATAATATAATTCACTATATCTTAAATTGCCAATTAGTTCTAATGAACATTAATGACGTTTATTGGACTGAAAACTGTTTTTTATTTACGAAAGGCATTTTATAATGTCTATGTTCGAAAACGCTTGGTACGAACGGAATATACACTAATTTACATGCTGATGTGCATCCAGAGGCATCACCAGCTATCGCATACAGATAACTATGCGATAAAAGTTACCAAATGTTATTATTTTACCGATTTCAATGCGATTTTTTGTTTTGTATTTTGATCGGTAAGATGTCCATTAGACACGATTTCTGCCAAGTTTTATTTGTATTAACATATTTCTGGACTGCTGCTTTAACGCAGAGATTATGTAGGACCATATTGTTCACAAATAATATTTGTTCACATCTGTGAACAATAAGATCTTATTATTCACAGGTATAAATATTTAGATCCTATTCCTCACACATCAATGTCTTATAATTCACAATTTCTCTGAAATTTGTTATCGCATCCTGTTTTGATATGCAATGAAATCATATTCTTCTGTGATCCTCACGCACACACCGTTTTGGGACAATCACATTCTTCACATATAAAAATGTGACAATTGAGATCCTATTCTTCAAAAATATGATTAGAGAAACATGTGATCTTACAAGGTTACTGCTGTGTTTTAATACCGAGTAGAGCAGCCAACAATGCACTTCATTAAACGTTTTATTTACTTACAAGTTACAAAATCAATAGTATACACATGTATTTCAACGACAACACTGTCTTTGAATACTCATAGATTAGTTTGTTATAACATTTATGATTCAAATATGCATATAACAATTACATACTTATATTCACATGCATAAATTAGTATTTCACAAACCTGTATCAATAAATTCTCAATATACATCTACAACCTATATGTCTACAATGCACTTTTATATTGATACAATTCTTCCATACCAGCTCGAATATTTGATGTCAAACGATAGTATCGTACTTAGGCGTAAAAAAATATTTTTGTTTCGGGTTACATGCCCCAAAAAATTAAGGTAGGTGGGTAGGGATTGTTTTTGTTGTTGTTGTTGTTGTTGTTTTTTTTGTTTTTTTTTTGGGGGGGGTTAATGGTCAACTTAAGGATTCTAGAACTGAATGCATATTCAAAACATGTCTCTAATATCATAAAACATTGTTGCGAAGTGGATGCTATCAAAACAAAACACTTATTTATCCCAAAATCATTTAATTATTGGAAAAAAAGTACAATAAACAAAAAAATATCTGACCCACTCAATAAAATATTATAGGGTCGGGGCTTTTTTTAGGGTACGCCTTAATGTATTACGATTTACTTAATACATAATGAAACGCAAAAGCTGCAACATGGGCACATAGCAAGATTTTGCGACATCAAAGGGAGAACACTGCAGACACAAATAGTGTTTTGAACCGATCAATTGCCTCCCTTGCATTCGAAAACGCCGCATCACGACAAGCCTCTAGAAGACTCCCTCAAATTGTAGCCGATCTTTCACAGATAAGAAACCTGAGTTGTAAACTCAAACGTCTGAAATATAAAATTAAAGCAATGTTCAATATGCGAGTAAACACGATTTCCAGTATAACAGTGAACACATATTCAAAATAAAACTAAATTAAATGTATATGTTGAGTTAAAAAGAAATTCAGTAAAACAATATAAATGTAGTTTAATTCATCCGCATCAGAACTCCAAACCGTTTAAGTATTCGCCGACCATAAACGATAAATAGAAAAATATTTCTGAAGTGCTTAAGTAAACACAATGTTCAAAACGGGTTCCAACATAGTAAATATATCATATTTGAAATTTAACCCCAATAAAGAAATAACAATACATTATAATAATCATGTGAAAGTAAAAACATATATGTATATGTTTCAGATCATGATATAGAAGATGAAGATGAAAAAGAAGTGGAAAAATATCATTTTGGCGAGTTAAAATGATAGGAATGATACTGATAGATAATGATAAAATGGCTGATGATTTTACTTAATTTATCTTTGTGAAAAAGGAGAAACTATCAGTGAATGATAATGCGATCAGTTCACCTTTAGTCGAGTAAAATAATAACATCTAATCATTTTAGTTTGGGTTATAATTGAATTTGTTGTCGACATTATTTTTAAAAAAGCAGGACATAAATATTTAATTTGTCAATTTCGTGATCATATGAAATTATGAAATTGATAGTTTCTTTCGTGGTTTTAGCACACTTTTTATGACCACTCCAGAAATAAAACACGATCTTACACTGCAATCAACAACTATCCTCTGCATAGGTCTCTTATTATCAAGCAAAGTTAATACTCAAATTACAGAACCAACTAGATATAATGCCATCACATGAATGGTCGTAAAAAGCAAGTAATAACGCGTTTGTAACGCAAACTATATAATTTTGTAAGTCAGAATTTCAACCAGAGGTGTAGGTTCGATCCCCAGCAATGACACTATTGTTCTTGGGGATCGAACCTACACCTCTGGTTGAAATTCTGTAATTTGAGTATTAACTTTGCTTGATATTAACTGTTTCAGTCTTTCTGTTACTGGTGACAATAAGTTTTGAAAATTATCATTTTGCCAATCTATGAATATGTCCTTTTAAACCGCGGGTGACCTACCGTGTTGATGTCCACATCATTAATATATTAAAGTGATTTTAAGCTCCGGAGGCCGTATTCCAGATTCATCTTAAGTAGAATTGTATCTTTATTCTTAAAATCATAATGTTTCATTAAAGCATTTAATTCCACGCGTAAATCACATTATGCTTAGTATGTATCATTTATCAAATTATTATCAGTTATTGTTCACTCAATTGTAATGATATTCATAAATGTTTATGTGTTTTAAACATATAACCTTGCAAAAATTGGAACATAAGTGAAACTATTTTAAGGAAAACTTAAGATTTCTGGAATACTGGGTTGGTATTCACAAACCTCTTTAAGGAAATCTTTCTATTAGTCCAAATGTATTGGTCTGTTGTACAGTTAAGATGTTTTATGACATGTTTCAAATAGCAATAAAAATATGTGAACCCGCGGTCCCTTTTAGGAAACAGCAATTAAAACAAAATGTTTGAAGTGCACTGAAAGCCATCTAAGCATCTTCAGACTGTCCATTAAAGTCAACGTTTGACGTACGCCAGACATGTTTGCGTGCAAATGACCACGAAAGTGCCGCTGTTTCCTCATCATTTAACGGCGTAATGCCACTTCAAGAGTATTCGATGCTTATGTACTAAATGATGCACTAGATTCTTATGTGAACGGGCTATATATACTTTCAATTATCTATTCTTACTTTCTTAGTGAACGCGTTTATTTTACAGAGTTATGCACGCCAGTGTTGAATACTAGTAAAACCATACAAAAGTGGCCATTTATTAAAGTGGACTTTTGTTTATGTTTGTTTAAAAAAAAACGATGCTTGACAATCTTAACTATTTGAGCCAGTTCTGACTGTTCTATACAAAATTAAATACATCTTTCAAAGTTCATAAAACATTAATAAGCTTTCATATAGTTATCTATATCAGTAGTTCGTACTGTTTGTCTGTGTTTTTTTTTGTCCAAGGACAACTGAATTTAGCTAATTAGATGTGGAATGACAACGGTCAAGGCAAATTGTGATATAAAGAACAGCATTGTTCAACACCAAAGTGCTATCGCTTTTTGGGGTTAACAATGTCAACACCAAACACATGGGTATATATAATCGGTGAAACGAAACGCACTTAAGTAGTATTTTGTTTATCCTAATTTTGAAAATTTTAGACGATATCAAATTCATCATCATCATCATCAATTATCATCAATTATCATCATCATCATCATCATCACTATCATATCATCGTCAAAATAATAAAATCATCATAATCTGATTATCATTATAAGCATCATCATCTTCATCATCATCATCGTCGTCATCACCATCATCATCATCATCGGATCATCAATAGTATCATCACCAACACCACCAACATCATCGTAATCATCATCATAATCATCATCATTATCATCGGATCATTAATATCATCACAACAATCATCATTTAAATCGTCATCATCATCGGATCATCATTATCATCATCTGATCATCACCATCATCATCATCATCATCATTAGATAATCATCATCATCATGATTATCAGGATGATCTACCACTGAAACGCACTTTGGTGTTTTTATAGTTTTCATCAAACATCGAACGCACTATGGTGTTCAACACCGAGTAATAAACACATCATTGCCGAGTAATTACGCATATAATGAGATCTCTTGCGAGTCAGAGATACAATCTTTGCGCGGCCAAATTACTACATCAATATTAGCCTTTCCAATTAAAACTAGTACAATAGGCATCAAGTTCATAGCATTCCGTGTGCTTATAGTTCATTATAACATACACACTAATGATTTCCGTTTTTGCGTTGCTAATGCTGTTGTATTTTTAATATTTGTTGTAGTTGTTTAGTTTAGTGTCTAATACGCTCCTAGAACACGCTACAAATGTTAATGATCTAAACACCTTATGATAATTTGGAAATATTTGTTTAAAAGGCTATATACATGTATTAATCAATGCAAAAACACAACCTTGCGATTTCCAACAGCCGGCCCCCGTTAAAATATGTATTGATGGACACATGTTGTGAATTCTGTCGAAAACATGTGTCGTAATATCTACTTACCAAAATAGATTTTCCGTCTTTGGTAGTTTCAAAATGCGGCATACTTTTCACAGAATGGTTATCTCTACGTGAAAATTGCTCGGTAGTTTCGGCATTGTCTGTATTTTCGACTTCATACGTGACGTCATAACCGTCATTGATGTAGTAAACCGACTTGTCGTCATCGCTGCAACTTCTGTGTCGCCTTGGTAACGTGACGCGCCGACGAATTTTCTTTGCTTCCCTCGTTTTCTTCGGGTGCTGGGGACGAACTTCCGGGTCTTGCAATGAGATTCCGGCCTCTTCGCATTCCTTGTGTAATGTAAACATTGTAAATTAAATTGCCACTCAGATACGTTTAAGATACACAATTTTGTATCTCACTTATACCTATAGTATTCACGGAAAATATTGGGAATGTTTTTAAAATTAGTCTCAAAATAACATTACAATGTCATTTTATTAAAAAAAATATTATTACAGAATTAGGGGAGACAACGCCGAAAATAACTCATCAATGGGTCAGTGGGAGTGATCACCCTTTGTGATTGCTTACTTCTTGTCGTCTGCAGCGTCAACATTATGTGCAGTGTAGAGGGAAATAGAACTGTTATTTTTAGAAAAATATAGCAAATGAACTGTTAAAGCTAGTGATATATCTGAGACAACATTGTGTCTTATACAAGTTAAGCACTAACCATCTCAAATCTTAATACACTCTGGATAGGTCTTTGATAGCCCGGGAACAGATTTATGCATTAGTGAAAACGGACATGACGAACCAGGGTTAAGAACATCATACCTTTGTATCAGAAGTATCCATCGTGAAGGGGTCCGAATTGTCCGCGTCTTCTTCGTCACTAAGTATCTCCTTTATGAGCATGTTGTACATGTCACTGTTCTCATTGGGGTCAATAGGGGCGTTCGGGTCCTTACCCAGCGTGCTGATGAACATCAGGGACGCCAGGCCGGTGATTGCCGCCAGGGACTTGGTTCCGCGACCTCGTCCATCTGAGACAAGTGCACAGAGATTTGCTGAACATTGAAAGCAAATAATTTGTTGGATAGCGATACAAGTATCCGGACCCGTATTCACCAATCCATTCTTAGACTTAAGACGTAAGATAAAATATTAAGTGCTCTGTTCTTAACAGCAAAAACATATTGATATTTAGGCACTTGTTTAATCATTAATAAAACAATAAACTACGCAGGAAACAAGAATTTGTGTTTGATAACACACATTCCCCCGGTCGATGCTGGATAGTCCATTTCTTAGTCCAATAAGGTCAAAGGCAAAGTGAGGTTGTGTGATATGGGTGGATTGGGAACGGTAATAATTAACAACTGTGTAAATATCCAAGTGTTGTAGTAAGCGGTGTTGGTGCTAGACAAAACGGTAAAATCAAGTTAACCAAGAAATGGCACTTTTGAATTTATATAAGTCTTAGGTCAAGATCAAGGTCAAAATGAGGTTGGGTGATATGGGTGGATTGGGGATGGTCATAAGCAACAACTGTGTAAGTATCCAAGTGTTGTAGCAAGCAGTGTTGGTGTTAGACGAAACGGTAATATCTAGTTAACCAAGAAACAGCCCATTTGAATTATTCCAAGTGCAAATTAGGTCAAGGTCAAGGTCAAAGTGTGGTTGGTTGATATGGGTGGATATGGAAAGGTCCTAAGCAACAACTGTGCAAGTATCCAAGTGTTGTAGTAAGCGGTGTTGGTGCTGAACGAAACGGTAAAATCTACTTAACCTCGTCACGGACGGACTGAAGGACTGACGGAATGACGAACGGACGGAAAGGACAATCACTATATGCCTCTCGCATCAAGATGCCGGAAGCATAAAAACACAATTGTTTGAGACTGGTATAAAATTATATAATTTATGTTTCAGATGTTAATGTTATACTACGAATATCCGTGGTGGTAGTAGAACATTAAAGTGACGCGTGGTATATACGTGTTACACACGCCATAATGCTATCACTGGTAAAATGTGTAACCAACCTCTCAGCTGCGCGGACAAACGCAATGCGAATTTACTTACGCTTGGACACATTTACTCATATTTTATGCTTGATATGCGTTATCAAATAACGTTCATTTCTATTTATAGATTAGAAATTACTTCATAAATGCCAATAAATCATCGCGTTACAAGACAATACTCACAAATACAATTAACAATTTCCGGTTCGGACGCCCCCTTCAGTTTTGCAAGTCCAATAAGCAAATCGATATCTCGCTGAAAGAGAAAATGTATTTACCGCCAGGGAGGTATAACGATGTCAATGCAAATTTTGTCATTTGACGTAATCGGTTTCGATCGTAAGATGACAGCCTAATTCCAAACAAATCTCGTCTGCTTGATTGTTTGTCGCAGACGACATGTTTATTAAGCTTTTCCATCTCGCCAGATTAACAATTAAAGGGACTGGATTATGTCTTGGACCTCAACCTCTCTTTATTAATTATGACAGTAGAGCTATGGAGAATTGTGTTGTTCCGTTTGATGTTTACGGGGCAATGTTCTTGGAATAATCAAAATAGTTTTTAGAATCCCAGATGGATCAAGAGTTAAAAAGGCCAACTGGTTTAAACCCCCAATGCTTTGCATTCACCGTTCCGAGGCGGTGACCCCAGTTTTAATCACTTTTATGTTGTGTGTTGTGTTGTATTTAATGTTCTGTATTGTATAGACAATTGGTCACTTGCCTCAAATAAAGGACCTACGGATGGTAATAAGGGTAATAAGGGTTTCTCTCCTGATGATGTCTCTGGAGTTTCATTATTCCTATAATTATTTGCAATACATTATCTTACAAACTATATTTGCAATAACTCAAGCTCATCGTCTGAATGTGTTTGTTTTATGCCAATTTATAATATGAGGCGGGTCGTGGGAAACCCGGGCTGAATGCATGTACGTAAAGTGTCATCCCGGTTCAGCCTGTGCAGTCCGCACAGGCAAATCTGGGACGATACTTTCCGCCTACAGTGGATTTATGTTTCGAAGAGACTTCATTGAAAGTAAACACCATGAAAGCGGAAACTGTCGTTATGGATTAGCCTGCGCGGACTGCACAGGCTAATCCGGGACGACATTTCACGCACATGTATTAAGCCCGGGTTTCCCAAGACACGCCTTATATATTATTATTTTATCATTACGTGAACACCATTTATTTTTAATGCACGAATAATGGCATCGAAAGTCCTATTGATTAATAAATCCAAATTATGACTTTAACATTTTAAACGTTTCAAAGAATTCAATAGTATTCCTAAAGCGACAGCCCAGTGACTTTTGTTACACATTTTGAGGCAAATGCATCGTTTTATATACCGGTCTTGCTCAAATTTCACAAAGATATAAAGATATATTCATAACTCGCGACGCCGGTGTTACCCTCATTTCAAGCATGAGATGCCGCAGTTTTTTCAGTTTTATATCCACCCTCTTCTTAGCCCGCCGCAGGGTCAGCATCTCTATGTGGTGCTTGTGGTTGATCGTCATCAGAAAACCTGCAGAACAGCATCAGACTGTAAACACGCGAGGTACGGTTGAACTACGTTATCCGGTGAAACAACATTATATAAATAACACACCCCATCGAGGGTGATACTATATAAATATTACATGGCATTGCGTGTGAAATTGATATTGTTAACCCGACGGCAGAGATGTAACCCGAGGCGAAAGCCGGGTTGTGACATTCTATATCGAGGGTTGACAATAATTCATTTAATTCTGCCCATCAAGATTCAAGATTGTTAAAATAGTTTTCCTTCTTCAGGAATACTTACAAATCTTGACAATTTTTCTAACAGTTACTTTTGACGAGAATCGCTTGTTGACACATTGAATAGTGACGTCACGACTATATTACGTCACGAAAAAGGAGGCAAACAATCCATAATTTGGTTTAAAAATGAAGCAGTTACTTGGCCTTATTTGACATTCAAAATATCAGCGCGGTCACATGACCTGACAGTTACTTTCGCATGGTCACGTGTCAAAAAGGTTTAAAAAGTGTTTTTGATAGTCAAAATATATATTTTTCTAGTAATGGGCTTTCATCATTGTAGACAAAGGTGATTTATAATAAACAAAGAATAACATGTTACTGCCTGGTCTTGTGTAATTTATCAGGTGAGGCTTAGAATAATATAACGACGAGGCTTGCCGAGCCGTTATTTTATTCGTGTCGAAACTGATATATTACACAAGCTCAGGCAGAAACCTGTTTTCCTATTTATCATAGCACGATTTTCTTAATGTTACACCAAACGAGCTGAATTTTTTTTTATTTAAAACTAAGTGCAGCGCTGATTTTGCTGAGCCGGCTCATACACGTTCATTTACATGTAGTTCTGGATTTCTGAAAGCTGACTGTATATTATTTACATTTCGTAATGATAAATGAGCTGTTTTCACTTAGAATGCATAGATTACACACACGTTTATTCATATAATATTGAAAATGCAAACTGAAATGGATTGCAACAATAACTTTCGTCGGAGAACACGCATCGCCGAATTTTTTGGAGACGCCATTTTGGAGTTGTGTATTGAAGTTGACATGTTCAAGATCATGTCAATATTGAATATAACCTGTTCACTTTTTTGGTAAAAAAATGTTTGCGGCACAACAAAAACTGATCCTGTGTAGTGATTGTTACTGCATTTAATTGGAATATATCGAAATAATTCTGCATGAATAATTTTTTGTTCCATTGATGACGTCATACCACTACGAAAGTGCGGGTTTATGTGAATGTTAAAAAAAACGTTTTTGTGATTTTTGACGATTACAAATAATAAACTATACACATTCTTGGTATCAAATTGTTTGTTTTGTTGAATCTGATTAATTTTTACTGAAACAGTTGACTCGATATTTGATTCCGAGTAATATGACGTACCACCAAACATTGACTGATATAAACGCTAGCGACCTAATATACAAAAATATATCAGGCACCTTTGTAACAGGCCGATACCAGCATCGTGGTTCTGGTATGATAAATAACAAAAAGGGATTGCTCCATTTTCATTTGAACAAAGAAGGAAAACAGTAGGGTGAGGTGTAATAAAACGTAATGTTAACCCTAGAATGGTTATGCCAAGCAAGGGTAGGCAATACGTTGTATCACCGTAATCTATGGGGTGTGATGTTTATTTTAATATACCGAAACATAAAACAAGGTAACGTATGCAAGATCACTCATTAATTCATCAGCTTATTTTAATTATTTAACACATTAAGCGCCCGCCGAGCAGGAGTTAGCTTTTAGTACGCAATGACCTCCCTTGATTTTGGAAGAAAACGTTGTTCTATTTTTAGCTCCACGCAAGGGTGGATGATACTGTCGCATGGGACATTACGAATTGTTGGTGATATGTATATGGAATTGTAAAATGGGCTAGTCATGTGCGATATCACTAAATGCCATGTTTTAGATATGATATTCTGAAACATAATACAACAGTACAACTTAACAGATGTTGTTTTTGTGAACAATTGAGGTACCCCAAATCAACGTCATACCGAAGAACAATGCCATACGGTAAAAAGTGTCCTGCGGTATACAAATTCATCTCGAAAACGAAGTCAGTAGATAATGTCATAAAGTAAACATTGTCATCACGTCACCAACGTCACTATAAGGTCGCAATGATGTAATGGACATGTTGTCCGTCTGGCGATTGGTCGTGACATCGATCCCTACTCGGGGAGCGTTCCAATGATCTTTCTCAAAAGACGCCAAGTACTGGTTTTACCCAAGAAACAGACTCGAAAGTATGTAAATAGGCATTCGACACTACTATCGAGCTTAAATAAATAGGTTTAAACTAACAACGTCACTAGATTGAAGAAAAAGTTGCACAATGACACAGGGTAAGCTGAACGATAAACATCGTCATAGATAAACAATATCATACCCTAAACAATGCCAATATGTAAACGATGTCTTAAAGTAAACAGTCTCAACGATAAACACGTAGGGTAAATATATTGATTTAAATTCATAAAAAAACTAAATTAAATCTACCCATTAAAACAATCGACAATAATATAATGTGATTTATTGTTACACTGTATACAGTCAGTTTGTAAAACGAAATCATACTGTGGCGTGCCAAACAATATATCTCATTGTCGCACAGTGGACAGTGGCGTATGGTAAAACAGCACCATGGTGTTTAATGCCGGTAGTACGTAAATAGCTCTGAAGGACCATGTGTTTCACAAATAATAGTTTTCACATCTATGAAATATTGGATCTCATTCTTCACAGGTGTGACTAGACATAACATCTTCCACCACAATATGTTCATTATGAGTAATATCTTAGGTGATCATCTGCATTAAATGATTTCTTGATTTCCATCTTTATTTATGGCCAGCCCTCATAAGTAGGTTGTCATGATGAACCGTATTCCTCTTATTTTGTTTTCAATTATGTGTACTCTAAAAGTCAACGCCTTAACGATAAAATCATGGCAAACGAATGCGTAAGATAAAACTGGTCGTAGTAGTATAAATAGTAATAGTAATAGTAGTAGTAGTAATAGTAGTAGTTGTTGTAGTGGTAGCAGCGGTTGTGGTGGTAGTGGTAGTGGTAGAAGCGGTAGTGGTAGTAGTAGTAGTAGTAGTAGTAGTAGTGGTAGTAGTATTAGTAGTAGTAGAAGTTGTTGTAGTTGTAGTTGTTGTTGTAGTATGTGTTGTTGTTGTTGTTGCAAAAGTAGTAGCAGCAGCAACGGCAGTAGTATTATCATCATCATCATAATCACCATCATCGTTGGTATTTTTTTAATTAATATAATGAAAATAACCCATATCTTATCACCTCAGATAAACAGAAATGCATAGCTACACATGTTTTTAATAGTTTATTTAAAAGCTATGAACGACGCAAACTTTTTTCTTATAATATACTGGTTCCCAATTGCAAACGCTTACTGTTTACTATACGCACAACTCTCCAGGGCATCAGTAAAACCAGTATGGTGGTTGCGTCCTTTCCCGATTCGTACCACTTGCTGTCGATAAACACAACGTCCAGGACGAACGAAATGAGGACTATGCAACCGTCAAAAACCTTTTAATAAAGAATTATCTTTAGTTAACAAGAAAGAGACATTGAAAGAATGGGGAGGGTGAGTTAAAAAGGGAAACGTTAGTGAACGAAGGGGTTGGGTGATTTTCATGTGAGTGACAGTGGTTGAAGAGGAAGTCTAAAGGCAAGTGACCATTTAAGGTGTTTACGTTACATGTAAGTGACCGTAGAAGAGCTATGGGTTAAGCTACAGTGGTTAAACGGGATAAATTACAGACAGACAAGCCACACTGGACGAAGTGGGTAAGTTACTTGCAAGTGAAAGTGGAAGGAGGCATGCTACACTGGATGATTGGAGGGAATTATGTATTGGCAAACGGCAGTGGAAGAAAGGGGGATGGTTAATCTACCGACAAGCATTTCATCCACCGCTTTCTGACCGCATACCAATCCCATTCTTTCACTGTCACTTGCTTGTACATTACCCCTGTTTTCCACTGTGGCTTGGTCGTAGATTAACCACCCCCCTTTCTTCCACTGTCGTTTGACAATACTTAACCCCGTCCAATCGTCCAGTATAGCGAACAATT
The DNA here is from genome assembly GCA_027627225.1 of Congeria kusceri. Lineage (NCBI taxonomy): Eukaryota > Metazoa > Mollusca > Bivalvia > Myida > Dreissenidae > Congeria > Congeria kusceri. Next base: position 65,304,936 of record CM051027.1, read on the forward strand.
AAAATCAACAGGTAAGAGACAGTAATTATTAGCACACATGAAACGGTGGTAGTAAGAAATTAGGCTTTAATTATAGTATAACAATACTAACATCAGCTTCTCCCAAATATATTCAAATCATCCACTACAAATAAACATTAACTTAGTTTTAATGCCGTTTTATGTTATAAGTTCTCACATTGTGTTTCTAATAATTTATGTAAAACAGCTTCAATGATTATAAACTACGCACAAGGGTATTTTTGTCTGATATAAAACGGTCATACCTCGATCTTCTTCCGGAAAAATGTTGATCCAAGGCAAATAAACTTAAGCACGATCTGCAATTGGACGAAGAACATTTAAAGAGACTGTTTGCGAAGCATGTTATGAGACCCGAAAAGTGCTGCGTGTAAATGATGGAACCAAAATCGTAAGGCTAAACAAATAAATTGTTAGTTTCCGCTTACATCTCCAAAACATCATGGAGGGGACGTAAAATAAAAAATAAAAATCTTAACTTTTTTTTTATCGTAATGAGTAAATGCCGCCCAACAGAGCAACTCTACCTTTACTATAAATAAAGTCAAAGAAAACAGGAGTTCTGACAAGAAATTAATAATACAAGCGACAACTGCTCTTTTTTGACGAAAATCAGAAGAAGTTTTATAGGCAAAAAAATAGGGAGGGGGGGGAAGGGGTCGGGAAAGCGGAAACCAACCATTTTTTTAACGATTTAATTGGCGAAGAGTTCTCACCACAAATTTGAGTGAGCAACAAATTGAGCAGAAACATTCACAAAAAGTTTGTTTTTATATTTTCTTCATGAACGTGTTAAGTCCCCTCATTTTTACATAAAACTGTATGACAAACGCGTGAGCTTTGCTTAAACATATAATGTTTATATCTTTCAGATGAGCTAATCTGCTACGTACATTCTCTTTGAAATAGGTTCATTTAAACCCGTTTTCATTGTACACTTTGTCGTGTCCGGAATTTTTTTCAGAATAATAAAGTGTTTTGTTAATAATTATTTCATATTTCATAAATAATATGTTTTGTAAATGGGGTTATTAAAAACATGAACATTAAGAAAAAATCGCATAGACCATGATATGTCAGATAGCTTTAAAAGTCGTTTTCCGTTCTTGCGGTAGTGTCACAACAGACTACCATAAAATCATCCTAATAAATTTAGTTGTATATAACCTCAAGTGTTTACACCCCTTCTCTAGTGTTTCTATTTGTTGGTATATAAAAGCAATAAACGTGGCAATAAAAGTCGAAGTAGGCATAAACATATATCCGTTAAGTAGCAAAGGCTTGGCCGAAAATTTTAAGAAATGAAATTAAAATGCCATTTTGTTTGTACAGAGCTTTAGTCCGCGACAGTAATGATAGTTTTGCGTCGGAATCCTATATATCACTAAGGATATTTTCACAAACGACGGGAAAATTATCATTCAGGATAAAATCGTGTAAACAAAGTTATTCAAAACGTTGAACGTTGGCTTCAATCATATGCATGCATCCTCGTTTTGATAATAATAATTACGTGTCTGATTTATTACAATAAAAATAGTGTACCTAACATCACCAATATGTACCAATTGCTATCAATGACAGCAAATGTTTCTGAAACATGCTGATTATAAAATATAGGGCTAAATCCACTATGACTGCTATCATTTTATTTATCCAATACTGGTTATCGTTCTACACTATAGCTAGAATCAAATTAACCTGACTCTGACTCTATGCATCAATCGATGATTAATGCTAGGTTCCCACTATCACGATTCGATTCACGATTGAAATCGTTGTCTTAATCGTGGACCAATCGTGGGGATCCTACCAGATCTTATCGGATCTTGAGGTCAGTCGTGGCAAGCGTGTTAGTCGTAACAAACGTTTGAACGGTTCAAAAATGCTCTACGATTAAGACGATCAACTGCAACCAATTGTCCATCGGGATCATCATATCAGATTTTATTGCATCGTAACGAAGCGCGAAAAATCGTATCTAATCGTGCATCCAATCGTGGTTAACGGGATCGATCGTAGACAAGAAAAAACACCACGCTCTGTTAAGATGTGTTGCGATCTCAAGAAACAAGGAAGTCAATATTCATTGGGGCTGTATTTATATCATTCGGGTCCAGTCGTGGCTCAAATCGTGATCTCCATCGATCACGATCGCGAAAGACATCGCAAACACAATCGTATCCTATCGTAACGGAGCACATGTATTCGTGATAAGCGTATCTGAACTTATATGTACGTACTAGAACGTTCTAATTCGGGGAACCCGATCGTGGTGATCGTGTCAGATCGAGAATCAATCGTGGACTCGACCGAAACAATCCCAACGGAACGTATGTAATCGTAATTGAACTGGAGAATAGACCGTAACAGATCTTGACACCTGTAATTGACAAACCGTGACCAGATCGCAACAGAACGCAAAACATCGTATCAAAACGTATGGACTCGCATCACATCGTATCCAAGCACGAAATATCACGCTCAGCTATGAGTGGCCAATCGTAGCGTTCGTGACGGATCGCACGATAGTGGGAACCTAGCAAATAAGCGATTACTATGAAGGTATAAGCGTTCGTAACAAATCGTGTTACATTTCAACGCATATCACCCAATACAAAATATAAACTGTTGTTATCTGACTTACGTTAATAGCCAGTCTAATAATATCCACCAAGAACAGCATACATATTAGGCGTGTCGTTCGAAAACCGGGCTAAAGGCATGTGCGTAAAGTGTCGTCTCAGATAAGCCAGTGCTAACCTGCACAGGCTTATCCAGGACGATACTTTCCGCATACAGTGGATTTATGTTTAGAAGAGACTGCCTTAAAACAGAAAATACCATAAAAGCGGAAAGTATCGTACCGGATCAGCCTGTGCGGACTGCACAGGCTAATCCGGGACGACACTTTACGCACATGCATTAAGCCCGGGTTTCCCACGACACGCCTCATATATGAAACAAGCCAAGCCTTAAATTATACAACTAGAGTTCACGAGCTTCAGGTCAATTTGTTTGAACTATATACAGTATATAAATGGGCGGCAAAATGAAAAGAACAGCAAAGACCTCATCTGTTACAACTTTTACCTCGAACACCATGACTGAAACGACTGCAAATCCAAAATATTTGACCCCATGAGCTATCTTTTGGAAGTCTTCATACTTTTTCTGGTAGTAGATAAATTCGTCTTCGTCGACATTGCCCCGGCTGTCCAATTCATCGAATGAACGGATGTAAAAGTACTTCATTGTGTCCAATTGGAAGGAAAAAACGAAGTTTTTCACCACAGTGCACTCAATGGTATCTTCGTAATCATTACTTCTTTTGCTTAGTTTGTGAGGGATGTCTTCTGGATGCTGTGTATTAGTTAAATCTGCTTTGATTGCACCTTTGGTTCCTTCAGTGAGTGCTTTGGCAATATTTTCTTTTTGAATGTTAAGCATACCTTGTTTAGATTTAAATATATCGGTTATTGTTTTTACATCTTGTCTGCTAATGTTACGTCTGAGAAAATCGTGTGCCATTTTAGATGTATCACTTTGTATATAATCTGTGTCTGAAGCTTCATCTGTATTTTCTTGTATATTATTTACACCATGCTCAATTGTTTGGACTAAACCTGTGTAACGTTTAAGCTTTGCAAATTTTCCAGAACCACTGCCTAAAAGTGTTATGCCATCGGACTCTTTGTGATCGATATTGCCTGCGTTTTCCGAGCGATTATGTAACCCGGGTCGTCGCAACAACTCTATTGTGGACTGCGCGCGCGTCCTGCCGTTTTGCCCGGGATTCGATTGTGAACGCGGCGTCCTTGTCTGGATCTCACACGCGCTTCGGTTATGATTTTCAATGAGGGACCTGGTTCGAAGGTATTTCAGAAGGTCGGTGGTTGACTGGATATCTTGGCGTGCTGGAAAGTCGTCCGGACGTATTTCATGAATAAACTTCTTAATCTCTGATTCTTCGTGGTCAAATCTTACTGAAAAATCAAAGGTGCCAATGGTTTCAAAATTAATAGAGAAATACACATCAAATTCTTCTATGCCACACAATGCATCCAGTTATAAGAGTTGTATGTTATGGCAATTTGTTCAAATGCGTTTTGAATTGAAAAAAAAATGTTTTATTTACTAGGCTCGTATTATTTCAATTGGATATCATCATATTTGAATCTCAACAAATATTTATAATGTTATCTAGAGTAAGAACCATTATGTAATATAAAGGGTTACGAAATTAAGACCTTTTGCAACAACATTTACATGTTAAATTATTGAGCCATTGAATTAAAATTGAACCAATTGCATATAACTTACAAGAACGGTAGCTTGTAAACTTGTAAACTATGCGTAAACGACGTGTACATTTATTTGGTTTATCAGTTTGGATACCCCAAAAATAGTAACCTGTCATATATGCCTTCGCGATTACGAAATTTATATTTGTTTCCTTAGAGAATTCGCGTTCATTCCATACATGGTGCTAAAAATACCGATTAATGAGACTGGCCACAGCGTCAGAGCTTAAGAAGTTAAATATGGTAAATAATTAAAGTATTGAAGTATGCCAAAAGAGAGTGCACCAGTGTCCGATCAATTTGTCCAAACTGTATGCAAATACGCATATGATCATAAACTGAGTAGAAAAATGACACATGTACCTATGTACAGTGAATTATCGAAATGTTGTTGTAAGGTGTTTGGAGCATTGCGACCTTTTCAATTCCGCTACAGCCTAAGGATTTTCCGTTGGCATACATAAGATATAAGGATATGTTCTGGCACACTTGCTTTAATATTTTGCTGAGTATTATGCAGGAAGAGCTTATGTAATGCATAATCAATGGTATACAAAGGCTCAACAGTTGGCTTTAGATTAATTAAGAAATTGATTATGTATACAGAGCATATATAATGTCAATTAAGTAGGGTGATTAGCTGTTAGGCAAATTTTAAAATTGAATTACTTTTACTACTAGCACTACAACTACTACTATTACTACTACTACTACTACTACTACTACTACTACTACTACTACTACTACTACTACTACTACTACTAGAACTACTACTACAACAACAACAACTACTACTACTACTACTACTACTACTACTATTACTACTAGAACTACTACTACAACAACAACAACTACTACTACTACTACTACTACTAGAACTACTACTACAACAACTACAACTACTACTACTACTACTACTAGAACTACTACAACAACAACAACTACTACTACTACTATTACTACTACATCTACTACTACTGCTACTAAAACTACTACTACTACTACTACTACTACTATAACTATTACTACTACTTCTACTACTGCTACTACTACTACTACTACTGCTACTACTACTACTACTACTACTACTACTAGAACTACTACTACAACAACAACTACTACTACTACTACTACTACTACTACTACTACTACTAGAACTACTACTACAACAACTACTACTACTACTACTACTACTACTACTACTACTACTACTAGAACTACTACTACAACAACAACTACTACTACTACTATTACTACTACATCTACTACTACTGCTACTAAAACTAGTACTACTACTACTACTACTACTATAACTATTACTACTACTTCTACTACTGCTACTACTACTACTACTACTACTACTACTACTACTACTTCTACTACTACTACTACTACTACTACTGCTACTACTACTACTACTACTACTACTACTACTACTATTACTACTTCTACTGCTACTGCTACTGCTGCTACTACTACTACTACTACTACTACTACTACTGCTACTACTACTACTACTACTACTACTACTACTACTACTACTGCTACTTCTACAGCTACTGCTACTGCTACTACTACTACTAGTACTACTACTACTACTACTACTACTACTACTACTACTACTACTACTACTACTACTACTACTACTACTACTACTACTACTACTACTACTACTACTACTACTACTACTACTACTACTACTACTACTACTACTGTAACTACTACTACTACTTCTACTACTGCTACTACTACTACTACTACTACTACTACTACTACTACTACTACTACTACTACTACTTCCATTTCTACTACTACTACTACTACTACTACTACTACTACTACTACTACTACTACTACTGCAACTAATACTACCTACAACTACTGCTACTGCTATTGCTACTGCTGCTACTACTACTACTATTACCGCTATAAGTATTATTTCTGCTGCTATTGCAGCCGCTTCTACATGATGACACACTCATTTAAAATCGTATGGACCGTTGCAAGGTACGCATTTATTTACGTCCTCTGACAATACGAAAACAGGCAATGTCTGGACTGTATTGTCTATATATTGCAGTTATAAATGATACCTCTCAGACTGTGGAGATCAATAATGAGTTCTGCAATTACACACACACTCCAGGACATAGTGTTTAGATATTTCACTTATAAATGATACCTCTCAGACTGTGGTGATCAATTATGAGTTCTGCCATAACATACACACTACAGGACATACTGTCTAGATATTGCACTTATGAATGATACCTCTCAGACTGTGGAGATCAATTATGAGTTCTGCCATAACATACACACTCCAGGACATACTGTCAACATATTGCACTTATAAATGATACCTCTCAGACTGTGGTGATCAATTATGAGTTCTGCCATAACATACATACTACAGGACATACTGTCTACATATTGCACTTATAAATGATACCTCTCAGACTGTGGAGATCAATTATGAGTTCTGCCATAACATACACACTCCAGGACATACTGTCAACATATTGCACTTATAAATGATACCTCTCAGACTGTGGAGATAAATAATGAGTTATGCCATTACACACACACTCCAGGACATACTGACTACATATTGCACTTATGAATGATACCTCTCAGACTGTGGAGATCATTTATGAGTTCTGCCATAACATACACACTCCAGGACATACTGTCAACATATTGCACTTATAAATGATACCTCTCAGACTGTGGAGATAAATAATGAGTTATGCCATTACACACACACTCCAGGACATACTGTCTACATATTGCACTTATGAATGATACCTCTCAGACTGTGGAGATCATTTATGAGTTCTGCCATAACATACACACTCCAGGACATACTGTCAACATATTGCACTTATGAATGATACCTCTCAGACTGTGGAGATAAATAATGAATTATGCCATTACACACACACTCCAGGACATACTGTCTACATATTGCACTTATGAATGATACCTCTCAGACTGTGGAGATCAATTATGAATTCTGCCATTACACACACACACTCCAGGACATAGTGTCTACATTTTGCACTTATAAATGACACCTCTCAGACTGTGGAGATCAATTATGAATTCTGCCATTACACACACACTCCAGGACATAGTGTCTATATATTGCACTTATAAATGATACCTCTCAGACTGTGGAGATCAATCATGAGTTCTGCCATAACACATAGACACTCCAAGACAATGAGGACGCACACGAAGATCAGCATTCGGCGACAGTGCAGGACCTTCAACAGACGACCTCTGAAGCTGAAATAACAAGAAAGAGATTGCGTCGTTAATTTTACCATTGTACGCTTGGTAAACGCCAGTGACAGTTATCATATCAAATATGGATATTGGATGTGTTCAATTTCTTTAAAAGAATTGTGTGTTAGAAACATTATTAGACTGAAATACGAGCTTCCGTCTCAACATAACAAACAGCAAACTGTTACACTTCATATATTCATATAAGACGTTGTATACCTGTTGATGTATGAGCAATTCACAATTATATTTACAAACAATACCGAGGCTGTCATCTTTATGATCTGACTTCGTTCACGATGTATGCAGTTTCCATTACCAGTATATTGTTCATACACGCGGGTACTTAGATTCATTACTTTGGTACTAGTAATTGTCACCAACCATTAATTTATCATTAAGACCATCACATTATACGTTGCTATATACTTGAAACGTTCTTGGAAAAGTATGTGTTCTCTTATACCAGACCAATTGGTAAAAGGATATCGTTTACTGGACCTCATTACTGACGCTCATTGTAAACACCAGTAATACAAGATAATTATCAAAGAAAAAAAAAAAAGTTTTTCGTTATATTATCATTTTGTTTAGCGGTTGCTGAAGTTTTTATTAATTTCTGTCTGTCACACAAGGAAATGAACATCCATCCCGGCCTTCAATAAAAGACAACTGTAAATATCTGTTAAAAAAAATACAGAACACACTAATTCCGGGCATACTTATTACTTTGGATCGGACAGTTGATTACGCACGTACACGGATTAATCAAAATATTTGTCACGAATATGTATTTACCCAACGCAATTCGCCTCAGATCAAGAATGTAAAGGAAATTTAAAACTTCGGCAAAACATTATCATCCTTTTTTGAAAACAAAATCAAAGCAGTTCAACTGTTCTAAATAACAACTCTGTAATATGTGCCAACAGCTTCGTTATTGCAGTGACGTATCTAAATTGAACTTTGTCTTTTAATGAGGGAACTTTTCACAAATGAACATTCTTGGAAAACAAATTGCTTTTTCTTCACATGTTTTGTGTAATGGATCACGATTTCAAATGTTCAAGACATATATTTAATACGCCATCTGTGTTTGTTTTTGTTATTAAGTTTAACCCTTTCTTGCCATTGGTATTCAAAAATCCATACCACGTATTCATCAATTGAAATATTGTAAGTATTTGAAAAGTAATATCTTGCTGGTGATGAAATCAATTATAATTTGATTTTATGTTTATCTTTATAACATTTGTATTTAGCTTTTATTCTGTTAATCTTCTTCCAAGAACAATTCTTGGAATTATCAACCAGATCAAAGCCCAGAGCATTTCTCGTGCGAACAATGTCGACATTAAAAATAATGTACCAATAGAGATACCGACATAGCAGCATTTGTGTGTGTTGCATTTCCATATTTTCTTTAGCCAGGTTTTAGTATTTTTATCAGAGTTTGACTTTAAAGTTATTGTTTTATTTCCATTCATTTTCTGGTAAAAAAATAGCTTTGAGTTTAAAGGCACTAACAAGGTGATACTCGTTAAACTAAGCATGACAAGTTTATTGTTGAGATAACGAACATATTAAACAATTCATTCTGAGCTATAAACATATACACATTTTCATAACATGAATATAATTTGAACAGTTTGGTGTTGACGTTTTCAACACTTGGACACTAGCCGAAGTTCCTTATGTTTTATGTCGAATATCGTGCAGCTCGCCGAATGTTAACGGTGAATAGCCGTAATTAATCCGCATCGGCACTAACTAAAGCTAGTGTTTGTTAATAGTTTAACTTGGAGGATTAGTGTTTTTGCAATAAACAGTATCCAACAAACCAAATGTTTCTTACGTAGGTTATATACTAAGGTAAACACATGCTAAGGCAGACAACACGATAACCGTTTTATTGTAGAATCTGAATTTGGTCATTTTCATCTTTTGTGCGGCTTTAAGGTATGGTTGACAAAAAGACAATGACTCAGGTAACACACGAAGTTACTAGTAATGGAGTGAAGATAGTGGATTGTACACCAAAATAGTGCTAATAACAATAAAAGCAGTTGAATACTTGGCAGTGGTGCACAACCTGGCACATATATTTTAATTAGCGAATTTAATCTACCACATTATACACATATACGGTGGCATCCTTCTGAGATTCGAAGAGCAGTTGATTTACTTGGCAACACAAATGCTTACATACGTATATATTTTAATTAGCTGGCTCACCTATCCCATTATACATGTAAGTGCATACTGCTGAGTCATTATTATGAAGGAGTGTGAGTAATTTATAAACATATCTGGAAAGTTCAATTATCCGAATGTATCACTGACATTTTTTCAAGAAATACACTGTTTCCGTTTTCATATTAAACTTGTATATTTAAAAATGTGGCATGGTATAAATACCACCCAGAAGTGGATTCTCAACATATGTATTTGTATAAAAGTAAGAAGCTTTATTCAGAATACCAATATTAAATTGTACTTCATAAAATCAGCAAAAATCATAACAAGGGAACAACAGATTGTTCTAAATCTGTCTGTCTAATTCTGTATAATAAATTGTGAGATATACTTTATAAAGCGTACGTAAGTTGGGTGCTTTTTAATGCCATACAATAGAAACTCGTGACTGTTTTCCATTTCCATGTGCCGTAAAGAAATGCATTTTTTGACAACCGCGTATTATTTGCCACATAGTTCGTTGTTAGCAGGGTAATTTCACTATATTTAATGTCTTTTGTGACAGAAAAAAATTGAAATTGTCAATTTGCCCATCTCATTATGAGAATAGAGTGCTTTAAAGGAAACTGTTCACAGATTGACGAATTGACAATTTTTCATCTTTTTGTCACCGATTCCGAAAATAAAATACAGTGAATACAAGGGAGCAAAATAACACTACTGACCTAGAAATATACTGTAAAAGCCGTTTCGTTTATGAGTAATCATCAGTTGAAATTGATAACATTATAAAGCGTTTGTAACGCTCAACAATTTAATAATTTGTAGAGTTTTTCTGTTGTTTTCGTTGAATTATTTGACAACACGTGGAACATTTACATTAAGTAAATAATACAAATTTACACATCGACGTCGGAATGGCCGAGTGGTTAAAGCGATAGCCTTTCAATCAGGAGGTTCCGGGTTCAAACCCTGGTGGGACCAATTATTTTTTTTATTTTTTATTTTCAAAATTCATTTCTAGTTATTATACTTGAGCTTTTTAGTTCCGATGCTTAAATCTGTCAAGTTAAGACATTTAATGGCATAATTCAAAAAATGCGAAAATCTGCGAACAAGTCCCTTTAAAGTAAAAATCCACACACTCGTGCAAACTAGGATCTATTACATCCGAAGGTGTTACCGCGTGCTATTTTAACCGCCTGTCATAATTTATAAAACATTTAGCTAGGGAGAGCTAAACCTCTCAAACCAGAACAATTTTATTGAAACAATTCCCGTAATTGCCAGGGATCATTGCCTAGAACAATTCTCATGCGAACCTTGTTGTCAGTGTAATTAATATGTCATTGGTGATACCGACAATAAATAATTTTTTGTCCTGCTTTTTCCGGAGCAGGGATTATTAGTTCTGTCAGGGGTTCTCTTTGAAAGTTACATTTTATGTCCCGCTTTGTCTTCGTTACGAAACTAGTTTTGGGTTCAAGTATAATGGCCACAACAGCAACTTAAAGGGACAATGCCAACGAAAAGGTCCTCCAGGGGGTATTTTCTTTAAAAAATCTCGAATTAAAATATTGGCATATAAAAACGGTTAAAATAAGGTATATAGAACGGGAACGTAGCTTTCGTATTCTGAGAAACAAAGCATTTTATAGTATGGGTCGTGTTTGTTTGGCCCATTTCATGTTTACATTTCGGCGCCAGAAGTGTGAGTATTTTGTATGACCGTATAGTTTACACATGTTTCTTTACAAAGCAGAAAAGTGCAGTTGGTTAAAGTGATGTCTGCTGTCAAATCTTAGTATAGCTCTTAACCGTAAGTTTGATACGGGCTTGGGGTTTTAATTTTTTCAAACATGTTTCCAAATTAGTTTTTATTTAATATCTGTATTATATTATTTATTCTTTATTTAATGTACATGTCTTAGTATTGCACATTTCTATAATTTAACATCATTTATAGTGCAATAGCAACCTTTAAGTAATGATTCGACTCAGATGTATAGCAAATCGCTAGATTCTGGTAGCGTGTATACCACATGAACGCGTTTTACCTGCAGACAAAAATGACATATAACATACTCAAATGCTTTATTCCTATTTTATTACTTGTTCAACAACAAGCAAATACGATTTCCAATGTTTTTATTTCAATCCAAGTTGATGTATCAGAGCACAATTTCTCGATTTTAATAGTTTACATATCAAGATTGGCGATGTTCCGTTGCTTACCTCTAATGTCTCTCAATCGGAATGTGCTTGAGGCTAGCAAAATGTAATGTTTCGAGTTACATTTGCCAAGTGTTCGATCAAACCTGCGTAATCGCGTACGTACATCGCATTTTTGCATTGATATTAAACGATGGATGGTAATGCTTTCCAAATAATGTTAGCTGTGAAATTCAACAGTCAATACAGTGTTCGAGTATGTATTAGCCGTTTTATTTTGATTGTATCACACATGTACTGAATATGACAAATTTATGGAAAACCGGGCTTTATGCAAGTGCGTAAAGTGTCGTCCCGGATTAGCCTGTGCAGTCCGCACAGTCTAATCCAGGACGGCACTTTCCGCCTACCGAGGATTTATGTTTAGAAGAGACTTCATTTAAAGAGAAAATACCATAAAAGCGGAAAGTGCCGTCGTGGATTAGCCTGTGCGGACTGCACAGGCTAATCCGGGACGACACTTTACGCACATGCATTGAGGCCGGGTATCTCACGACGCGCCTCATATATTTTAATTAGCGGTCTCACCTAGCAAATTATTATCATAATGTATCGGTGTTGAGTCATTAGCGGTCTCACCTAGTCAATTATCCCCATAATGTATCGAGGGTGAGTCATTAGCGGTCTCACCTAGTCAATTATCCCCATAATGTATCGGTGTTGAGTCATTAGCGGTATCATCTAACGAATTATCCCCATAATGTATCGAGGGTGAGTCATTAGCGGTCTCACCTAGTCAATTATCCCCATAATGTATCGGCGGTGAGTCATTAGGGGTCTCACCTAGCCAATTATCCCCATAATGAATCGGGGGTGAGTCATTAGCGGTCTCACCTAGTCAATTATCCCCATAATGAATCGGGGGTGAGTCATTAGCGGTCTCACCTAGTCAATTATCCCCATAATGTATCGGGGGTGAGTCATTAGCGGTCTCACCTAGTCAATTATCCCCGTAATGTATCGAGGGTGAGTCATTAGCGGTCTCACCTAGTCAGTTATCCCCGTAATGTATCGGCGGTGAGTCATTAGCGGTATCACCTAGCAAAGTATCCTCATAATGTATCGAGGGTTAGTCGGAATTCTGAGGCTAATGCGAATATTTCCTAAAATATCTGTAAATATCAAGAATAAGTTAAGGGGTCGTATTCACAAAGCATCTTAAGTCATTTCTCAAATATTTTAACTTAAGTGCAAAATTTGAATGTATTTTATTTCTTTACTCAGCAAACACAAACATTTGTTGCTGATATGTCTGAAATAAAAAAGTAATACCTGTGTGATTTTAAAATGTAATTAAGTGCTAAATTGTTTCTGTATGGAATGATACCGTTGCGAACATTTTCCAGATTTAAGGATAAGGAAACAAATTAACTTAAGATGCTTTGTGAATACCACCCCTTATCTGTTGAGTTTAGAAACGCGTTTAAATGAAAACGTCAAACTAGCTTGATTGGCCATGCCCGTGTGGTTTTTTTTGTAATGACATCATGCAGCAACCCATTTACAAACAAACACGCCTTTGCATTGTATCACATCACTCATTATAAACATTACATGCGAAAGACCCGTGGAAAGTATAGACTGAAATCACGCTAATATTTATCAAAGCAGAACTTGGAAATTGAGCAGTTATTGGCAGTTGCCATTGACATTGATTTATTAACTCGACTCTGATGACTCGTGCAGTGATAATTTCAGTTTCATGCGGGATTTTTGATTCTCAAATTTACTGGTCATGCATTAGGGGCAGTACACAGAAGCCAACGTTCAGACACAAGTCGAATTGTTCTTATGATAGTAGTATTCAATCAAATCATGACAAGAAGTTGTAAAATTGGCATAATCCAGAATGCAACATAAAACTAGCCTATACACAACTGTGGACAAGGCTTTATACAATTCTGTTAGAATATATTTTGCAGTATGTATTGGAATTTAGAAGAAATAGATACTTGAATAGGCATAGTTTACTTGCTTTGTTCGCACTGTAGCAATACAGCTTTGACGTCCGCGCCTAACGCAATCAATTGTAGCATGACAACAATCCATACAAGACAGCTTTTAGAACCCGACTAAACAAGACTTTAATGATAAGAAAATACGATAAGATGTGTTTATTTTTCCATTGCGAGCAAACAGTTTTTAATGCATCAGGATGCAAGGCAATGCAGAATATCGGCAAATATATTTTTCAACAGCAAAAACGTATTTTATGTTTATATTAACAAGCTACCAAGTCCATCTAAAACCGTAAACACATTCATATTGTGTGAAAGGCGGTGTGGTGGTTCCACAAATAAAAGCCAATAATTCAATTCAATATAGTCGAAAATATGTTGTCTCAGTGTTACAGCATGTTATTGATATTCAGTAATGTGTGCACTTTGATAGCCTTAAAACAAAAACGATGCAAGCACAATTCACAGGTTCTTAAGGGTCGTTTGGGCGAAGTTGGTCATCAGTGCTGTCATTTGAAAGACTGATTTCATATAGCCACAGCACGATTGCAGGGTATTATGTAAATATTATTTACTATCTATGGAACCGATGGACATGTCATAGCAAGCTGTTGTTAATAGATATTAAGCGGACGAACATTTTTGCCCGCCAGTGTTTTACCTAATATGTTTTGTTGTTCATTTGCCTAAGATTATCAAGAACACGTTTTAGACAAAAACATTCCCCATATATTGTGATATATTTTGTAACAATTTGTTCCACTTTTAATCTGAAATAAAAAAATTGGAAACAGACGATGATCGTGTGTATACATGTGAGCTTATTTCAACCCCATGCGCAAACAAAAACAATTTGTGTACACACAATTCCAAAAGTAGTTTTATTTTGGTATGTGATGTTATAAAACATCAAAGATAAATGTTCACTATTCAGGTTACAAAAAAGTTTGTTTTGTTTTTTTCTTTCCAGATGTTGGTAATGTCTGTATCCAACAATCACTGGAAACGCATAATGTAATACTTATTCTACAAAGTAATTATATAATACGGGCGTGATACATATTATTTTCGTAATCTAAGAATGCCAAACAATATCAATAACAGCATAGATGGCAGAACAATTTGGTCTTTCCTCGAAGTGACGCATTTATGATGCTGTTGAATTTTTGTACACGCGATTTTCACAAATCATCCATTAACAAACCACATTTGCTGGTTTTGAAATTAAATTAGCATGCATTGTAATACGGAAGTTTTACCAGTAATTACGGCAAAGCCCCTTGTGCCATCGTTAGCTAAAGACAGTTCTATAGCTCAGGCCAGACCAATTTGATTGTATGTTTAGCGTCCTCGGGCTTGTAGGTGTTTGGATGCCTGAACGAAAAAAACAAACAATTTCGACAATGTGAAACAAGCGGAATGTATATAAAAATGTGGCGAAAAAAGAAAAAAAAGTCTAAGGTGTTTTTAACAAATATTTGTCACAAATAATGTGCAACTAGTCAATTTATACAGTTAAATACTGTGTAAAAGTAGGTTCCCACTAAGAAGATGATATATAAGAGTTTTGCATGAAAACATTACCTTTAGCTTAGGCCACTGCCCTGAATAGGATGTGAAAGAAGAATTTTTTTTTATAAACTTGTTGTTTGTTTTTTCCTGCCTGGTTGGTAGGTTTGGACAATTCATAGGGACGCTATACATAGTATCTAATTTGTATTGCCTAAACATATGTAAAACACGAAAATAATACAATCTTATATACTGCCAACATGTTGGCATATTTCAAAGAGCTATAAAACAATTATATACCGATTGTTAATTTATGTCCTTATAAACACTATAATGCTATTAAACAGTATTATGGTATGTAGGCATGCCTTGAGATACTTGTGAAATAAAAGAAAGCATGAGCATGTTATGTTGCAAGAACATATCATTCATATAACTTCTTTATGTTTTCTACTTTAATATTCCCGATAGTCTTCTCGGTTGCAATTTTCAGGACCTGGCTAAAGGCACAGATGTAGGCGATATAAAATCATAATTAATATGAACATGTTTTATATATAGATCATTGCATCGATTTTGGAAATCCAATCGTCATGATCGTGTTTACGCCTCTCGACCTGTTAAAAGGTAATACTAGCCAGATCATACTAGATCCAAATAGAAGTCTTAAAAATGTCAATAACTCGTTTTAATAACGGATCTTAGACAAACAGTAAGCTAGTGTAACTGCGGTTAGAAACGTTTATTAAATGGAGAAAAATATTTATGTTACCAACGGCAACATAAATGACATGCAGGGTTTATATTATCATTATGTGTTATCATAAAATACTAATTTATCATCTTTTATACTTTCCGGTTGTCAACTAGTGTGGTATCATTTACCAATTAAATTCACGAGATATTCTCAGTAAAATGATACTAAAGCACGTTCCTTTCGTATCATATTTATTCTCGCAATTATGTGTAAACATAGGCCATACAATGTTAAAAACTCATGTAGAGGAAGTAAATTCAATAAATTAAATCATTACACCGTATTCTAAATAGCTATATCACAAATGCATTTAAATTAACCAGTTTGAACAAATTGTCAACAAATGAAAAATTACGAAAGAATCTAAGGCTATGTACACAAACCTCCAATTTTCATACATGTATCCAAACTCGGTCGTCGATTTTGAAGTAGCCATTTTACAAGAAGTCAAACGGTTAACACATAACATCCCGAAATCGGACGATCGTTTGTTGCACGCGCTCATCAGGTTTTATAATGCAAACATTATTGTAAATATTTAATTGCGCAATGCATGAACTCGCAGGCATTGTGAATATTGCCATTGCTATGGCCATTAATATATTTCACAACAACGTGATGTTACGCGTAGATATAGTTGCACGCGCATCTTTGAGGAGATATGTTTCAGCATGATCATAGTAAATGCCAATATCTGTTTATTGATATAGACTCTGATGTACATTGTATTTTGATTACGCAATACTTATCTGCTACTTTTTGTAACAGTTTAAATAAAGCGGATAATAAAAATATACTTAAATGTTAAGCTTACGAAGCATATTTATACGGTCTTTAAACAGCCATAGGGACATAAATACCAAAAACCAAAATGTAATGTGTAATACCATTCGATTACACCTAAACAAATGGTTAAGAAAACCCCTTGCTGAAAAAACTTTTATTAACTTACTGAAAGCATTTACATTTTGCAACTGTACAACCGAAACCACTTATGCATATTTAATGTGTAACACCATTCGATTAACAGCAGCCTCAGCAGGCAACGCTATTTACATGCAGCAAATGCAAGAAAGACTTCCACTCAAGAATCGGACTGCACAGCCATTCACCCACGAAGGTGCAGATAGAACATCCAACCGGAAGCTACACCATCGTCTATCGAAAACGACGGATGCTGACGAGGAGAAGATTTTAGGTAACACTGTTGAACAATGCAAACATTATTAAACATGTTTGCTTATTTATTCGGTAAGTAGTGTTTTCATTTTCTTTTCTTTTTCTATCGGATATAAAAGTATCACATTCATCTGGTTATCCTGAATATAATGATATGAAATATCGTATGCACAAACTTAAGCGTGTTTGCTGGCTATTTATTTGCAGCTTGTAGCTGAACAATAATTATCCGAATTTGTCGTTTGTGAGTGTTTTTAATTCTTACACTGTCTCAATCTGCGACGACCGACAGTGGTTTGTCTTAATCTCCAATAGGCCTAATGATATGGGCTTTATTTTTGCATGAAGCTACTATTTGAAAGTTCCATTCCATTTAAA
Organism: Congeria kusceri; assembly: GCA_027627225.1. Taxonomy (NCBI): domain Eukaryota; kingdom Metazoa; phylum Mollusca; class Bivalvia; order Myida; family Dreissenidae; genus Congeria; species Congeria kusceri. The sequence continues at coordinate 65,322,761 of CM051027.1, forward strand.
GAAATATGTGAGAGAGATTTGGCTCAAGGATATAATAATAATTTAGTTGGAAAACATCTATACAGCTATGCCTTCAAAGTCGCGTTTATACCTACTAAAACCTTTCCGTTTCAACGTATGGTTTCCACAAACTTAAGATAATTGATAATTCGAAATGCATATTGGCGTTAATGTAATCACAAATTTGCAAATATCTCGATCCTTGAAAAGTGAATTGCACATGAAAGCGTTTCACTTAAAGCTGCAATAACATATACAGTTATTTTACTATTAATTTGTGGTACTTGTGTGACAACAGGCAAACACCAGAAGACAGACAATAAGAATGCCACTGCTTTTGCGTCTCTCCAAGTCGATGTTTCAGTGCACAGTTTCTTGAATTTATTTTAACACATCACAGGTTTGTGTTTGTCCATTGAAGTGTTTTCAGTTGACTTAGGAAAATGGCTTCGTTGCAGGTGCAATGAACTGCTTCTAGATATATTTTGCCAAGTATTATATTACACCTGCATTATCATGTAAGTAAATCGCAATTCTGTATTGATATTGGATGATTAATGTTAATGCACTTACATGCTTTCCAGAAAATACAACGAATAAAAACAACGCATACGTACTTGTTGTTCTGTAGATATAAATTGACATATAATGATAGAAAAAAACTTTGTATTTCAACTTTAATTACCGTAAATAACAGTATTCGAGTATATGTTTGCCGAGTGTTGTTTTGATTGTTATGTATATGTACTGACTATGCCAAAAGGACGCTGGTTTCATTTCTGACAATTAAGCTATGGGATTGTTTTTTATACTTTAAAAACCAAACCTCATCAAGTTGTGGAAGAGCGGATACTCTCTATGTAGGTCCTGTTCGGTAGATTGATACAATATAACAACAAATTTCATCTTGCTGCAAACAGATTCGTCTCAAACATGTTTTGTCAGAAAACACATTGAAAAACATGTTTTAGTGTATTTACAGTGGTTGCACAAATTAACTCGTATATTAGCAACTGATGACGTTGTGATTCCGTATGTTCAGCGTTAACAATGTTGTTGAAGCAAATAATTATACGTTCCCGCTAAGCCAAATATGTATAGAATCAACATTACAGCCGTTTGACTGGGTTAATGACCTGACTCATTATCATGTTCGTACTCCAACCTTAGTAAAGCGATGTAATCGCAAGTAACGTGTTCGGAAAAGTCTTGTTGATGTATTATATCAGCAGTATTATAATTTGCAGGACTGATTTCATACATCCATCGCACGATGCGGGGTATTTTGTGAAAGGTCTTTATTTCGGAATTGATGGACCTGTCATCACAATCTCTCGTAAGTAGACAGAAAGAAGCCAAATAACATCGCCCGTCAGTGCTTTACATAAAACTGTTAGTAGTCCATTTGCCTGCGATTATCAATGACAATCTTTGGTCCAAATATTTCCTAGAAACTCCGAACATATTTTGAAACGTTTATAAAACCGTTGGTTTTATCTTGATAAGTTTGTAAAATGTAATTAAACAAAAGTTGCGTTCTTTGAATGGTACAATCGGATTGATTTTCACACTAACCATTAAGTGTGTCATTACTGTGGATATACAGGGGAAAGAGCACAACAAAACAACACTGGTACATGTACACTTTAACAGTCGTAACCTGTAAGATTGCTTGATAAGTATTCTGGTAACAGAGATGTACAGCACACACAATGGAACCGAATATTGACGAATTTTGATACGAATAATGGATAATATAACATGTTAATTCATAATAAAGTGTCAGCCAATAAGATTTTTGGCCCAAATGCGGTATCTTGGCGAAAATGAGTTATTGACAGTTTTGAATATATGTGTAGAAACTGGAAATGACATCCTTTTTTCTCAGGCATGCGTTTTGAGCAAGAATGAGCAGTTTAAGTAACACCACCATAACGATAAATGTTCACATTTTACATAGATTTTAATGTTTGTCATGCATACAATACAGAACCTAGCATGGTGAGGATAAGTAATTTATATTATATATATTTACTGGACTTTCTTTTCCAAATAACAAACTTTAAATGTACAAATGTTTTGGACAACAATAAAAATAATAAAGAGATGGTTGCTATAGCAACCAAACAAGCAATCCTAGCAAACATTATAATTTTTCTACAAATAACCTAATAAATAACATGTTTCGTTGAGAGTATTAAAGATTTAAACAATTATTTGAAATATCTTAATAATAATCCTGACTTTCTCATAAAAATCATGTGCCTCAACTTCGACGTCAATTTTCTCGAAATGAGGCAGGCCGCATCTGAGATAAAAAATCTCATGGGCTGCCACAATATTTTTCTCACAGCTCAATACAAATAGTTAACTATAATTGTCATAGACAGCAGAACGGTTTTATTCATGACTCACAGTGACGCATTACTGATGACATTAAAAGCATTGCTAGTTGCATGCATTTATACGAAAGTTTTATTATCAGTTCACGGGAAACCTCCATGGCTCAATATAAAGATTCGCTAATTCAACCTAGCAAGGTTTCACTAGCGAGTCCGACAAATGTTTATAATTATAAATCAGAGTCGGTTTGATAGGATCCTAAGTTTTCAAGAAACCACGTTTATCGTCTTGTAACTGAGAGGAAATTAATGTATGCATGTCATGTTTTGAATATTTGACTTATTTGCCTAATTGAGACAAACGCGTTTTGGTGGGAACACGTTAATTAGCTAATTTAACGAAGTCTATCATGACAAGAATGTATTCCCAGTCAATGTCTTGGTCTTATTCATCACTACGAAGTCTATCATGACAAAAATGTATACCCAGTCAATGTCTTGGTCTTTTTCATCACTACGAAGTATATCATGACAAGAATGTATACCCAGTCAATTTCTTGGTCTTATTCATCACTACGAAGTCTATCATGACAATAATTTATACCCACTCAATTTCTTTGTCATATTCACGACTACGAAGTCTATCATGACCAAAATTATACCTAGTCAATTTCTTGGTCTTATTCATCACTACGAAGTCTATCATGACAAGAATGTATACCCATCAATGTCTTGGTCTTATTCATGACTACGAAGTCTATCATGACAAGAATGTATACCCAGTCAATTTCTTGGTCTTATTCATCACTACCAAGTCTATCATGACAATAATTTATACCCAGTCAATTTCTTTGTCTTATTCATGACTACGAAGTCTATCATGACAAGAATGTATACCTAGTCAATTTCTTGGTCTTATTCATCACTACGAAGTCTATCATGAAAAGAATGTATACCCATCAATATCTTGGTCATATTCATCACTACCAAGTCCATCATGACAATAATTTATACCCAGTCAATTTCTTTGTCTTATTCACGACTACGAAGTCTATCATGACCAAAATTATACCTAGTCAATTTCTTGGTCTTATTCATCACTACGAAGTCTATCATGACAAGAATTTATACCCAGTCAATTTCTTGGTCTTATTCATCACTACGAAGTCTATCATGACAAGAATTTATACCCAGTCAATTTCTTGGTCTTATTCACGACAACGAAATCTATCACGACAAGAATTTATACCAAGTTAATTTCTTGGTCTTATTCATCACTACGAAGTCTATCATGACAATAATTTATACCCAGTCAATTGTTTGGTCTTATTCATCACTACGAAGTCTATCATGACAAAAATTTAAACCCAGTCACTTTCTTACTCTTATTAATCACTACGAAGTCTATCATGACAAGAATGTATACCCAGTCAATTGCTTGGTCTTATTCGTCACTACGAAGTCTATCATGACAAGAATGTATACACAGTCAATTTCTTGGTCTTATTCATCAATACGAAGTCTATCATGACAAGAATGTATACCCAGTCAATTTCCTGGTCTTATTCATCACTACGAAGTCTATTATGACAAGAATATATACCCAGTCAATTCCTTGGTCTTATTCATCAATACGAAGTCTATCATGACAAGAATTTATACCCAGTCAATTTCTTGGTCTAATTGATCACTACGAAGTCTATCATGACAAGAATGTATACCCATCAATGTCTTGGTCTTATTCATCACTACGAAGTCTATCATGACAAGAATGTATACCGAGTCAATTTCTGGGTCTTATTTTTCATGACTACGAAGTCTATCATGACAAGAATTTATACCCAGTCAATTTCTTGGTCTTATTCATCACTACGAAGTCTATAATGACAAGAATTTATACCCAGTCAATTTTTTGGTCTTATTCACGACAACGAAATCTATCACGACAAGAATTTATACCAAGTCAATTTCTTGGTCTTATTCATCACTACGAAGTATATCATGACAAGAATTTATACCCAGTCAATTTTTGGTCTTATTCATCACTACGAAGTCTATCATGACAAAAATTTAAACCCAGTCACTTTCTTACTCTTATTAATCACTACGAAGTCTATCATGACAAGAATGTATACCCAGTCAATTGCTTGGTCTTATTCGTCACTACGAAGTCTATCATGACAAGAATGTATACCCAGTCAATTTCTTGGTCTTATTCATCACTACGAAGTCTATCATGACAAGAATGTATACCCAGTCAATTTCCTGGTCTTATTCATCACTACGAAGTCTATTATGACAAGAATGTATACCCAGTCAATTTCTTGGTCTTATTCATGACTACGAAGTCTATCATGACATGAATTTATACCCAGTCAATTTTATTCATGACTACGAAGTCTATCATGACAAGAATGTATACCCATCAATGTCTTGGTCTTATTCATCACTACGAAGTCTATCATGACAAGAATGTATACCCATCAATGTCTTGGTCTTATTCATCACTACGAAGTCTATCATGACAAGAATGTATACCCAGTCAATTTCATGGTCTTGTTCATGACTACGAAGTCTATCATGACAAGAATTTATACCCAGTCAATTTCTTGGTCGTATTCATCACTACGAAGTCTATCATGACAAGAATGTATACCCAGTCAATTTCTTGGTCTTATTCATGACTACGAAGTCTATCATGACATGAATTTATACCTAGTCAATTTCTTGGTCTTATTCATCACTACGATGTCGATTATGACAAGAATATATACCCAGTCAATTTCTTGGTCTTATTCATCACTACGAAGTCTATCATGACAAGAATTTATACCCAGTCAATTTTTTGGTCTTGTTAGGGGGCAATTCCAAATGCATATTTTATTTCTCTTACGCCTATGAAGTAAAGGTTTATTATATCGGTTCGGGCATAAAATGCCTCAATCATTTGGAATTGAAAATTTATCTCATGCGTGATATAAAACAGTTGCAGAATTCAGTAAAGATTTCATAAAGTTGTCACGTATGTTTTAAATACAGCTTAGATCACAGAAGGATTTCTCAGACAGCACGCAACGCTACACACAGAACTTTTTATGACCCAGATACGTTCTTAAAGAGAGCATCTATTGATAGTTCCACGTAGGACTCGACTCTGCATAGTTATTTTTTATAAAGCATTTCATTTCTTTGAATATTGCTATTTTATTCGGGTTTCATTTGGTCACTAGATGTGCTCAAGCATTACACTAAAACGGTTCGCTTTGCTCATTATATCCTCTGAATTTTCAAGATACGCTAATATGAGGCTGTCGATAAAATGAGTTATTTCAAAGAAGTGGAAAAATAAGAATAATCCGGTTGTTTAGTTTTTGTTCGTATAAACCAAGTGATTTCCTGTTAAACAGTATTATGGTCTGTAGGCATGGTTACAAGATTCCTTAAGATATGTGAAACACATCAAGCTAATATAGCTATTTTATAAAGCACTAAAAGGTAATACATGATTTCTTCTTGAATAGTCTCGCTGTTCACATGCAATTCTTAGAACGATGCTTAATCCTTTATATATGTACATACATGTAGGTGATTTACAAATCATGATTAATTTTAAAACGTTTTGTCCATCGACCATTACATCGATTTTTGAAACCCAATCGTCAAGATATTTTATTTAAGCTGCTAGTCCAGTGGTTAACGAGTCCTATTAATAACCAGATCCTTCTGGATCCAAGTATCATATATATAAAATAACCGCATGGGGTGTTTTATAAATTCCGAATGGCCATTTTAATTCAAGACCGAAGAAATCCATTAACCAAGTAGAACTGCGGTTAGAAACGTTAATTAAATAGAGAAATATATCCAGTATGTTACCAATAAATATATGTAATGCAGAGAGCTTATTTTCATTATCGTTCATACTTAAATACTAATTAATGTATAGTTTACTTTATCGATTGTCATAGTTCGTATCGTCCATATTATATTTTCTCACTCAATAATGTATAAAAGTATCCCATAAAACGGCGAGAACTCGTGTGAAGGTCTGGTTAATGCAAGCATTACAACTAATATATCAATAACACAAATGTATTTGAACAATCAACTTGAACAAATTGTCGTCAAACATTCAGACATATTAACATTTACGAAATAATCTAAGGCTATGTAAACAAAACTCCATTTTTTATACATGTATCCAAACTCCGACGTCGATTTCGAAGCAGCCATCCTACAAGAAGTCAAATGGTTAACACATAACATTCCGGATCCGGACGATCGCTCATTGCACGCGCTCATCATGATTCGTAACGCAGGAAATTGTTGCAAGAATTTAATTGTGACAATTGCCGTTGCTAAGGCCATTTATATATTCCACAACAATGTAATGTTACACGGATATATAGTGGCACGCGCATCTTTGAGGAGATGTGTTTCAGCACAATCATAGTAAATGCCAATATATTTTCTGGATATACACCCTGATGTCTGCTCAGAGCGAGAACATTGGCTCTTGATTACACGAAACTTTCCCTGCTACTAATTTGAAGAGTTTAAATAAAGAAGAAAATATAAAATATACTTACACATTAAGGAAATAAGGAAAATATTATTGGTGATACAATTCGAATGAAACTGGAACAAACGCTAGGAAAACCCCTTGCTTTATAATGTTTATTAACATTTTTTCAACTGTACATCCGAAAACTCTGATAAATATTTTAGGTTGCACAACACTGTTGAACAATGCAATAGCTAACAAACATGTTTGCATATTTATTTTGTATTTAGTGTGTGTGTGTGTGTGTTGTTTTGTTTTTTGATTTTGTTTTCATTTTTGGTTTTCTATCGAAGTATATTTGTCACATGTATCTGGTTAATCCTAATATAACATATACATATGTACAAACGTATGCGTGCACTTTAGCGTGTGTGTTGGCTATTTATTTGCAGAATTTAGCTCAAAAACAGATATCCTAAATTGTCGTGTGTGAGTGTGTTTAATTCTCACCCTCTCTCAATCTGCGCAAACCGCAGGGGTTCCGTTCTATTTAACGAAAAATGTGAGATAGATTTAGCTCGAGGATATAATAATAATTAAACCGGAAAAAATCTATGCAGCTACGACTTCAAAATCGTCTTTTATACCTACTTAAACGTTTTTTTTTTCAAGGTACGGTTTCTACAAAGATAACTAATTCGGAAATGCATTGGTGTTAATATATTCAATAGTTTAGTAAATATCTCGATTCTGGAAGCATGAATTGCTCGTGAAAGCTTTTCACTTAAAGGCTGCAATAACATACCCAATAATTTTGTTCTTAATTTGAGGTACTTGTGTGACAACAGGCAAACACCAGAAGACAACGAATACTAGAATGCTTATGTTTTGGATCAATCAAAGTCGAGGTTTCAGTGCACAATTTATTTTTACCTAACACATATTTGCGCTGGTCCATGAAAGTGTTCTCAGTTCTCTAAGAAACATCGTTGTGTTGCAAGAGTAATGAAATGTTTCAAGGTATGAGGCGCGTAGTGGGAAAACGGGACTTAATGCATGTGCGTAAAGTGTCGTCACGGCTTAGCCTGTGCAGGCTAATACAGGACGGCACTTTCCGCCTACAGTGGATTTATGTTTAGAAGAGACTTCCTTGAAACAGAGAATACCATAAAAGCGGAAAGTACCGTCCCGGATTAGCCTGTGCGGGCTGCACAGGCTAAGCCGGGACGACACTTTACGCACAGGCATTGGGTCCGGTTTTACCACGACGCGCCTCAAATGTTTCTAGATATAGATTGCCAGGTGTTAGATTAAATCATCATTATCACGTACGTGAAACGCAATTCTGTATTGATAATGATGTACATGCTTTCCAGGAAGTAAAACGAATGAAAAGCAACGCATACGTACCTGTTGTTCTGTAGATATAAATTGACATATAATGATAGATATAGACTTTGAATTTCAACTATAACCACCGTAATTAACAGTATTCGGATATATTTGTTTGCCGAGTGTTATATTTATTTGTATGGGTACGTACCGACTAATTCAGACCATTAAGTTTTGGGGTTGCTTTTTGTATAAACTTATAAACTAAACCACATCTAGTTGTGGACAATTCTGATATTGCGTACTAATAGATGCATTAAAACGTTGAAAGGATTCATATTATTAAGACACATGTTGATAACAACATAGGTATGCTCTTGATTACTTGGCAATGGTAAACAATTGCACATAATATTATATTTTATTTAGCGGTCTCACCTAGCCCATTATACTCTTGAAGTACACTGAGCTGAGCTGAAATAATGGTATTGTAAATATACCCTACAAAACCAAATGTCAAAAATGAAACTGTACCGCCTTAGTTCTCACAAAACTCACGTTTAAAAGAAAGCATGAAACTAGCTTGATGCAGTTGCTTTAATGATAATTTACATCAACCGATAAGCAATACAAACACAATTTTGCTTAAAAGAATACATTATAGCAATACATTATAGCAATACATTATAGCAATACATTATAGCAATACATACGACAGAGTCGTGTAACGTATTACTGGAATCATTCTAAGGTTTATCGAAGCACAACTTCTACATTGAATGGTTATATGCAATTGCCATTGTTATTGATTGACGTATAAGTTCGTCTCAGGTACCACTTGCAGTAATACAGTGAAGTGTTATATGGGATCTCCAAACATCGTACCACATGCTAATAAGAAACAGCTACCAGCTAAATAAATAGGATTGGGAAATTTAATATGCTTATGGAAAGTCCGTAAAAACATGTCTTATCAAGTCATTTCATAGTCACTTGATTGTATCAAGATACTCCTTGTCATAATAAAAAAAGTCAAAGAAATAGTTTAATTAAAAGTAAAAAGTAAAACTAGATTATGCAATACGCCAACAATTTAATCAATTTTATATGAGTAGAAATTATAATATAATCATAAATGTATAGAAATTTTATATGTGTGTGCATTATTCCAAAATAACCAGAAGACTACACCTAAATGAATCAACTGTAGTTGGAAAACAATTGGGAAATCTATACAAGACGGCTTCCGTGTGTTAGAACCTGGCTGAACAAAACTTCTATGATAAAAAATATAAGTTCTGTTTGTTCTTCCTTTCTTTCTTCACACTTTCTCATTCTCCAGGATGCAACATAATCAAGTATGACTGCATTGATACAAATAACGATAAGTTTCATCTTGCTGCTAACAACTCCGTCTCGAACATGTTTTGTCAGAAAAACATTGAAATACACGTGTTATTGTATTTACGCTGGTTGCACAAATTTAATTCGTTCCCCGCTGTGATTCCATATTTTCACCCTTAACTATGTTGATTAATCAAAATATATACTTCACCAATAAGACAAATATGTATATAATCAATAATACAGCCGTTGGGTTATGTGAATGACCTGACACATAATCATGTTCGTACTTCAAACTTTGTAAAGCGATGTAAGCGCAAGTAACGTGTTCTGAAGAGCTTTGTTGGTGCATTTTAACAGTTGTATTGATGACTCACAGTGACGCAGTAATGATGACTCTAAAAGGTTTTACACGGTATTTCTCCAATCATCCATTACCAATTACGAGGAAAACTACTTTTGCTAGTTGCATGTATTTATACGGAAGTATTACTAATTCACGAGAATTCTCTGCTACTCTCTCGGTATAAGGATTCGCTAGTTCAACAAGACACGATTTCACTAACGAGTACGACAAATGTTTAAAGCTTTAAATAAGAGTCGGTTTTGATTGGATAATAACGTTTCAAGAACCGACGTGTATCGTCTTATAACAAAGTGGGAATAAATGGGCGGTGTAATGTTTTGAATTAGTGACTTATTTCCCTAAATAGGACAAGCGCGTTATGGTGGGAACACGTTAATTCACATATTAGAAAGACTATGCCTTATACATATTTTATTCAACAAAAACGAAGATTGAAGTTTAAACCATCTTCATTCATTCAGAACACGTTTGGCTTATCGACTTTCACTATGTTGGAGAAACATGTTTTAAACTTCATGAATTTTGATGAGAAACTATAATTCTAAATCTTCAAATAAATTAGAGCTACGGTTAAAATCATATCATAATCGGTTGATTGTGCTGTATTGTTACAGCATTCATCACTAAGATGTCAATTAAAACATGTATTTATAACCAGTGTTGTTGGTCTTGCTCGAGTGAAATACCAAGTGCATATTTTATCTTTCTCCCAGAATACCCTATGAAATTATAGATTGTTATACCGGTTAGGGCATAAAATGCCTCAATTGTTTAGAATTCAAATGTAATCCCATGCTTTGAATTACAGCAGCTCCAGAACAATCAGTTAAGTTTTCATAAAATTGTCACAAATGTTCCAAAATACCATCGCAGAAGGATTTTTCAGACAGTACGCAACGCTACATACAGAACTTTTTATGATTCTGATACGTCAATTTTCACTGTTACTTTATGACGTTCTTAAAGAGCGCCTCTATTTATAGCTCCAAATAGGACTCGACTCTGCATAGTTATTTTTATATAAAGCATTCCATTTCTTTGAATATTGCTGCTTATTCGGGTTTTATTTGGTCACTAGATGTGCTCCAGCATAACACTATAACGGATTTTTTTGCTCATTATATCTTCTGATTGTTCAATGTACGTTATTATGCTGTTGATTGTGAAAACAAACCACAGAACTGTATGTAGCACACAAAAGAAATGTTATGCTCAAAGCTGTCGATATCATGACCTATTTCAAAGAAGCGGAAATATAAGAATGTCCGGTTGATTATTTAATGTTCGTAAAAACAACGTGCTTTCCTAAAAGACAGTATTATGGTCTGTAGGCATGGTTACAAGATTCCTTAAGATATGTGATACACATCAAGAAAATATAACTATTTTATAACAATGCAATTCTCAGAACCATACTTAATACCAAATATATGCACATACATGTCGGTGATTTACAGATCATAATTAATTTTAACATGTTTCGTCCATCGATCATTTCATCGATATTGGAAACCAAATTGTCCGGCTACTTGTTACATCTGCTATTCCTGTGGTTAAAGAGTCCTACTAGTAACCAGATCCAGTAAACACATATTAAATAAACGCTTAGGGCAGTTTTAGAAATGACGATTTTAATGTAAGTAAAAATATCAAGTATGTTACCAATACCTTAATTTTTTTGTCCTACGAAAAAATAGATGTCAGGCAGAGCGCATTTTTTCATTATCGGTTATAATAATATACTTATTCATAGTCTTTTTTTTATATACTTTATCGAGTGTCAACAAGTGTGATAGCATTTGCCTTTTAAACTCCAGAGAAATTCCATATTTATTTAAGGATAATATTAATAGTTCGTATCGTCCATATTATATTGTCTCACGCAATTATGTATAAAAGGTCTGATTAATACAAGCATTACACCTAATATAGCAATATCACAAATGCATTTAGAACAATCAATTTAACCAAATTGTCGTCAAACATTTAGACATATTAACAAATACGAAACAATCAATGGCCATGTTGACAAACCTCCAATTTTCATACATGTATCCAAACTCGGACGTCGATTTCGAAGCTGCCATTTTACAAGAAGTCAAACGGTTAGCACACAACATTCCAGATTGGGACGATCGTTCATTGCACGCGCTCATCAGGTTTTGTAACGCAGGAAATTGTTGTAATGATTTAATCACAATGCATGAACTCGCAGACATTGTGACAATTGCCGTTGCTAGGATCATTGATTTATTCCACAACAACGTGATGTTACGCGTAGATATAGTGGCACGCGCATGTTTGAGGAGATGTGTTTCAGCACAGTCGTAGTAGTTGCGAATATCTTTTGTGGAAAAAGATTTTGATGTCAGCATAGTGCATGAACATCGGCCGTTGGTTACGCAATATTTGTTATTGCAATATTTAACTAATGTGCACTTAAATTATTTAGCTTACTTTATAAGCGTGTTCTCTGGCTGCAGAATGTCTCAGTACAAGCACATACATTTACGCATGGTCTAGTTTCTCTGTTTCGAAAGAGATTCTGACGATAAATCTGGCAAGACCGCCACTGTGTCTTCTTTTTGCCCAATTAAGTCTAAAGCTGACGGCTGAATTGTGAAATATAGCTTCAAGTTTAAAGTGGCTATCGTTCGTTATGGATGTGTTTATCTTATACGTGTAATTATAATGATAAAAGTTCCCTTCCATTTAAAGTAAAATGCGAGTAAGATAGATTTTGCACAATGGTAAGAAAAGAATTTCGTTCAAAGAAATAATTATGCTTTACAACTACGTCTTCAAAATCGCGTGTTACATCTACTAGAACCTTTCTACTTGTCACTTTGAGGTTTACAAGTAAGTCTACATTTAGGTTCCGCACTGTCTCTTCGTGCACTGACAGAAATACTTTTAAATCTCAGTATCAGTTTCAAAATCAAATATATATTACAAACGTATTATAAAAGTACATGCATCTGTAAATACAGTATAATGGTCTTCCAGTGACTACCATCTTGTCCATTTCTATAAAACTACAAAATCAAACCAATATCTATTCTAATGAATATGTTATGTCTCCTATATGTTTTTATTTCAATAATAAATGGTAATAATTTAATAAACTATTTAGAAACAAGACACTGTGTTCGATAACACACATCCTCCCGGTTAGTGATGGACAGCCCATTTGAATTATTCTTAGTCCAAATTAGGTCAAGGTCAAGATCAAAGTGAGGTTGGGTGATGTAGGTTGATTGCGGATGGTCATAAGTAACAACTATGTAAGTATCCAAGGGTTGTATCAATCGTTGCTGGTGCTAGACGAAAAGTCTAGTTAACCAAGAAACAGCCCATTTGAATTATTCGAAGTGCAAACTAGGTCAAATTGACAGTGGTTGATAGGGGATGACAGGGAATCAGTATAAGCAAGAACTGTGTAAGTATCCAAGGGTTGTAGTAAGCGTGTTGGTGCTAGACGAAACGGTAAAATCTACTTAACCTTGTCACGGACGGACGGACGGACAGGATGATCACTATATGCACCCGACCCCCCCCCCCCGCATCAAGATGCCTGGGCTTTAAATACTATAACATGTACAGTATAAGCAGGTCTATGAGGTTTAACCCCCAGACCTCTTGAAAGCCATTCGGAACCCATAACGACTATCCATCATCGTTTTTAAGTTACAAATCAAATCTATACACATTCAATAAGATGGGAGACATAAGGAACTAGCGAAAACAACATATCGTTTTTAAGTTACAAATCAAATCTATACACATTCAATAAGATGGGAGACATAAGGAACTAGCGAAAACAACATATCGTTTTTAAGTTACAAATCAAATCTATACACATTCAATAAGATGGGAGACATAAGGAACTAGCGAAAACAACATATCGTTTTTAAGTTACAAATCAAATCTATACACATTCAATAAGATGGGAGACATAAGGAACTAGCGAAAACAACATATCGTTTTCTATTTTATCACGGTTAGTGTATTCCGATGACGATACTTGCCACACTTGCTGCCTGTGGGAATTTACTCTTTATATTGTTTTTGCGGTATGCAGACATAAAGAAACTAAGAAAGAGGCGATATATAATCATCGGTAGAGATAGTAAATTACATACACAAATAGCTGTATTATTTTATTATCATAATTTATAACAATGACGTGTACAGTTTGCTTATTTACTACGCGATCATGGTTTCTAGACATAGGCATTAGTAATAATATTAACTATGAGAATAAGCTATATAAATGACAGTGACTTTTTTGTTAAATGTTGTTTAATGCCTTTGGTTTAAATCGTGTGATTTTGCATGCTTTATTGTGACAGAATCATAGCTATTTACTGCAAATAAATACTAGTAGTACTGCAAGAATATTTTTCTTATTCAATTACATTAATAATAGAGCCAATGTCTGTTAGGGGAGATGAAGAGATATATTTTATAGCTGCTGTTGGTTCAGTGTTGGTTCAGACGTTGTTGTTGTTGTTGTTGTGTTATATGACAATAGTATGGGTTCTGGTTTTGTTGCTTAACCACGAACATCAGTTTAAAGCATTGATGCAACGTTGTCGTATAATAATTATTTATAAAGCCATCTGCCTTTTATTTTTATCTATTTCGTTGGTGTTGTTTTCTGTTTAATTTTCTTTTATTGGTTTTATTATAATACCTTATTTACTTTTTTATAGAAACAACTGAACTTTTAATGTACCGTTTTGTGAAGATAAATTCTTAATTTCCACATAAGAAAATGTGATCTGTAATTTTCAGGTAAGTACAACTGAACATTTTCCTTTTGAGATTTATGCTTACTGGCCTTGATTTTTTTGCAGTACGTTATACGTGTGTTCTAAATGTATCATCTCTTCGGCTAAGAATAAAACAGAGACAAGAAATTATCGCGTGACATTTCCAATACCGTGGTCTTATAATTGGCTATTTCCTTGCGTCGTTTTTGATTAATGCCTTAGTTAACGATTTTAAAGGTTTTAAGTATAAACTCAAGCTCTGTTACAGAATTATGAGCTCAAATATATACGTGCCATCTTTGATGAGTAGCGGCACTGTCTAGAAAGTGTTATTTCTATGAGCCCGTCGCTCAATAAATAGTTACGTAAACAATTGTAATAAATAATTACAAGTAAAATCAATATTATTGAGCAAATGTCACTTTCATGCGCATCCATTATAAATATGAAATGTTTATAAAGGTATCTAACAGTTTACTGTTTGCAAGTAATACTGACATATTATCGCACTTTTTCATTTGACGTGGCATAAAACAATGCGTTAAATTGCATTCACATTAAGGTCAAAAATATAAATAAATATAATTTCAATCATGGTAAATACTAGTAACAGAATAATTCAATATAATTTTATTAGAACAATCACACACCCATTACTTTTACTCTATGTAGATCGTATTTATGATGATACGCACAAAACAAAATTAACTAGTATGCTATCAAACCTTCGCGGCTCAAACAGGTATCCAAAGTCCGACCTTGAATGCGAGGAGAACATATTTGTCAAATCCTCTAAAGAACACGTTACATTTCACCATCAACGAAACATAAATCACCATCTATTGCGTTAATGAAAGATTGAAAGATCTATCGCAGCATACGTTAAACATGCGAGAAAGGAAGAATTCATTTAGCCGAGATTCTTCGGAGTTTTGTCCTCACATTCTCGTTGCTAGGGGCATTGATTTATTCGACAGCAGTAATTTACGTCGATCTTAGTAACAACGGTTTTCTCCAAGTCCTCTTAAGAAAACATTTATATTGAGATATTCTATGTATTTACTAAAACGCGTAATTGTATAAACGTGTTATTTAAGTGCTAGGCTGTTGATTCTTAAATGGACGCCATTAAAGATGCAGTTTTCCATGACGATACGGGTTACATCTGGCATCGAAGAAGTGCATTGCAGTATTAAGTAGTTTATTAGCTAATCGATCCGAGCCCAAGCTGCATTATAGGCTTACCCATCGTTCGTTATGCATGGATGATAGATGGTTTATGTATACGATAGAATCATTCTATCTTTTAACTTCAACGTTGACAAGATTTCCAACACTAACAACACTCGGAATTTCATAAAATCATCTTGACATAATACAAATATAGCAATATAATATGTAAATATGCTTATTCCTCCATGAACTTATACCATTAACAGAATCACGAACATTGTATTTTTTAACTCTTGATTTGCGTGCCTAGCAAGCCAGTGTCTCTGTTGTCTACACGGTCTATATTGTCTTAATGTAAGCAACCATTTCTGTCGTTTCTGCAATCATTACGGTTCCATAACAAAATGGGGACTTTACACATCACAATAAAAAGGGTACATACCATAAGCAGAAATGAATGCATACAACTGTAATAATACGGGGGCGGTATATAACCTAATAAGGGAGCATACACACCACAATAAGAAAGGTACATACCATAAGCAGAAATGAACATATACAACAGTGACAAGAGCTGTTTGTAAAACAGTTATGCCCCCTCTAGGTTAAAATAGCTAAACAGGCTAATTTTAGATAATCAAGGTCCATAACTCCACAGTTACTGGGACGATTTGGTTGATTATCAAACTTAACCGAGATAATACGCCCACAAAGATTTTCACCAAATTCGGTGAAGATCGGCTATGAACTGTTGGACTTAGAGAACGCTAATTCAAAGGCAATAACTCCACAATCCTGAAGCGATTTGGCTAATTATCGAACTTGGCCTAGATATTATTATTACAAACATTTTCATGAAGTTTGGTAAAGATTGGATGAAATCTATTGGATTATTCACGGGCTATAACTCAACATTTCCTGGGGCGATTTGGCTTATTATCGAATTGACCTAGATTTTATTATAATAAACATTTTCGTAAAGTTTGGTGAATATTGGATAAAAACTGTTGGACTTAGTGAGCGGAAACGGCTTAAAAGGCCAATTTCCTATCATTCAATGGCCATAATTCCTTGAGCGATTTGGCTGATTATCGAACTTGATCTAGATATTATGCCCCCAAACATTTTGATGAAGTTTGGTGAAGGTCAGATGAAAACTGTTGAAATTAGACAGCGGAAACGAAAGTGGTATACCGACCCACCGACAGACCGACCGACAGTAGCTAACCAATATACCCCGCCATCTTCGATGGGGGCATAATAATGTGGGGGCGGTATAACCTAATAAGGAGCATACACACCACAATAAGAAAGTACATACCATAAGCAGAAATGAACATACAACTGTAATTATTTCAGGGCGGTATATAACCTAACAAGGGAGCATACACTCCACAATAAGAAATGTACACAAATAAGCAGAAATGAACACATACAACTGTAATAATATGGGGCGGTATACATGTATAACCTAATAAGGGAGCATACACACCACAAAAGAAGGGTACATACAATAATGGGGACTTTACACATTGCAGTAAGAAGGGTATATGACATAAGGAGGAATCATTACATCATAACAAGGGGGTGTACCTACTGCGGAGCATACACCTCGCATTAAGGTCAGGAGGAATGTACACATCATAATAAGGAGCATGCATACAACACTGATGGGCATACAAACCACGTTAAGGAGGATACATAACATAATGGGGACTTGACACACCACAATAAGATTGGTACATAACATAATGAGGAATTAAGACATCATAATAAGGTATAAAATAACCTACTGGGGAGTATACACACCACAATATGAGGGTATTGTCCGATTTTATTGACCTGACACTCATGAATACTAGTATTCCGTGTATTTTCGTAAATCTAGTTTAAGTAACTAACCCAGACATCAATATGTATTGATTTATTAATGATTTAAATCCTCAATACGTAACAGTAGTGCAGTGGTAAGTACGCAAAGTTTGTAAGCTTGATGTTTTGGGTTCGAATCCCAAAATAGGCACTTTGCATTTGCTTTGCATTTTTCAATTTATTTATTTGTTTTAATTTATTTAATTGATCGTTTTGCGGACGTCATGACACGGAATCTCATCATCAATCATTCTGACACAGAAGAGATCTGCATCGATAGTGCGAGCAAAACAAAGTCTTTGTGATTGCATTTTTATGTAGATAAAATAATTGAACTAAGAAAAAACAGGAAACAAAAAACAAATAAAGAAAAAATGTCATGACAATAAGTGATGTTGAAGTAAAGAAAATAATAAAAAAGGTCTTGGCAGGATTCGAACCACAGTCATTGTGATTCAAAGTCTAAAACACTATCCACCGCGCTCTTCTTCCTGACATTTGTTATATGGCTATTATTATTATTATTGTTATATCCGTGCTTTACACGCAAGATAAACGTTAAACCGATATAAATAAAACAGCCGAGCGCTACTGGAGATTAATGAGTGTCAGGTCAATATCAAAACGCTGACAGCGTAGAAAGACTGTTGGCGATAAAAGAAACTAAGAGCAAATGAATTATGAGAGTATTTTTATCACAAGGAACATTTATGGAAGTTATTCACCTGTCTGTTATATCATTTCTACAAAACAATCTCGAAACTCATAACTATACACTCCACATAAAATAACTTGGTTTAAGCTGGTATTTGACCTAATTGACCAAGATGGAGATACAGGCCACTGTTTTTTGCAAATTAATACTAATATAGCGCTTGTAATTCAATGCTATTTATCTACGATATTCTCATCATAATTTGTTGTAATTCGTGGGAGGCAAATATGTGTGTGCAAACTATTTAAAAAGCAAACAGAGTTATACGCATACACGTCAATCTAAACGGGTAAAAATAGTCGATGAACAGTATAAGTTCGATTCAATATTCAGTGTTTTTTATCACAAGCGCTATGTTCAGTAAATACCAATTTAAATAAAAATAAGTTGATTTTGTTAAATACATTCAAAACTCTCTTTTGAAGTACAATGCTTTTCCATAATATTTTTATGCATACGTCAAAAACAATAGCAGTCGTCAATCAAGTGGCCGCTATATGTACTGACTCAATACACTGTTGTTAAATTTACGCAATACGCAGTTAACCAGTCAACAGCACAAACAGAAACTCTATCATACCTATGTAAATAGACATAACATGAGTTCACTTGTAGATGTGGACTAAATGGATCATTATTATTGTTTATTAGTGTTTTTAGTCGGATCTATTTCTCGTCATCTATTCATAGAAGTAGCATCGATAACAGGAAGCCTCACTGCTAAGCTAGCAAAGCGCAGTAATTTATCGATTTACTGACTCGTAGCCTGCAAAGTAAAGAAGTAGTTCCCTCAAGACCGATTTCAGAAATACACCTACTAAATCCTGTTGGCTTGCGCCAACAGTCTAAAAATCGTACAATACATAACAGTATGGGGATTTTACACAAAACAATAAGAAGGCTACATGGCATAAGCAGAAATGAACACATCATAATAAGAGGGATGTATATAATCTACTGGGGAGCATGTATACATATTACATTATGGAGGGTAAATAATATGCATAATGAGGTGTGTACACACTAGGGGTGTCACAATATACGGTATATTGTTATATTGGAATATTTGATTCTGCAATAAAATATTGCAATATGAATGTCCATACCAATATATTGCATTTTGTATTTGGTATTTTTAAAGTTTTGTGCTTTTTCCTGTTATAAATACATTGATTACAAACTATTGACTGAATTAAAACAGGCTTATTGTGAGTGATAAACATATGAAAGCCTGAACCATTTGTAAAGTTGATAACTTTGTATGGGTGAAGGTAAAAAATCACGCCATTATAGACAGTACCAGTGACCAATAATATTCCATTTATGTTTGGTATACATGTATTCTCTTGAAACGTGTGTGCTTAATAATACACTAAAACTGATACATTGTTTCCAGTTAAAATAAACAGCGAAATACATACATAGTTTATGCAAAAAACACTAACATACACCACCACTGGAGTATATGTGCATGTAAAAAATCGCTATATGCGGTTTGAGACTGTTGCTCTTTTTTTGTCTTTTGTATCTTGTGTTAATATGTTGCTATTGTTGCACCTGTCATCAACATTGGTGATAATAAAAAGTTAAAAGCCATCCTATAAAATATTGCACTGTTCATAGTGATTTTATCAGTCGTAAGCTTATTAAATACATAAATACAAAGGTCGCAATATATCGCATTAAATATCGTGATAATTAAAAAAAAATATCGCAATATATTGTGATATGGATATCTAATATTGTGACACCCCTAGTACACACCACTGTAGGGATGCAAATACAATAATGAAGATTGTACACATTAAAATAAGTATGGTATTCGGCAAAACGGGGACGATAGAGATCATAATAAAGAAAGTACATACATAATAAAATTATAAACATGGCAAATGAAATACTGCTCAAAGCGTTCCATACAGAGCGTGTTTGAATAGGTTGTGTTTACCAACTTCTAGATCTCTGTGACCATAGTCAAATCACATTGTGTTTATTTAAATGGTGGACAAGCAGACAAAAAACGCGGGCATCGTAAAAATCATTGCGTCGTTATGTTTACTTTTCTAAGTTTTCTCATTTGGATTTTAATTTTAACTATCAACACATATGTCTAGACCAACAATGCAATCATTTTAGAAAGATTTTCTAAATAAAACTAATAAAATCGAAATGTTTTATAAAAAAAATAATAATAAACAAAGAAACAAATAAAGAACACATCCTTTCATATCTAAAAGCATTTTCTTCTTGTTGTTTGCAGCGGTTATTTTACCGCCAAAGTGATGTAGATCTAATCGCTGCCGGGCCGGCTAGCTCAGTTGGTAGAGCGCTGGACTACAAATCCGAGGATTGCGGGTTCGTTTTTCAGCCCGGCCACATAACTTGTGTGGGAATTGGTCATGAAATTATTTCTACGGCAATTCTCCCCCTACCTATGATTAAAGTAGAGCAGTTGTCAGTTACTGGCATAAGTATGTGCACTTAGTACTGGTAAACCAGCTTACCCAGGAAAAGTGTGAGTAGGCTTACTGACCGCCGTTATATGACTGAAATACTGTTGAATACGGCGAAAAAATCCAAATAAACAACAGATCTAATCGCTACATGGATTATAATCTGTGAAGCGTGTTTACCATTGAGTATACGATCGTGCAGTCGTGTTGTCGTGTTTTACGTACTTCACGAAGTGTCGTACCTTCGTGAATCGAAATTTGGATTCACTTTTAAAATTTCGATGGCTATAACAGGACACCGTAGAATTTGATTTCAGTTAAACTATCTATTTATTGACTATTTGCTTTGACACGTCCAACAAAACGTAACATTTTGCTAAAAATTTATTCATACGATTATAACACGAAATTTAAACCTACGCATCATGTGCATGTAAATGTTATATGCCTTTGTTGCAGTATTTGGTGCATAAAATATTAACTCATCACACTATGAGTTTATGACTCAACATAACAAATTAAAATACTGTAATGTATGGAAACAGTATAATATAGTTTTATTGATCAAAAATCATTTTGTATTATATAAGACTTTAGTAGCACTGATTTATTATCCCCAATAATTTCGTTTGTCAGTATGGTTAAGATAACAGAAACACGTACTTAAATCAACTTTAAATGAGTAGTGTTGGAAAGTGTATTATAATTTATTAATAAACCATTTCATCTTAGGCTGAAAAAAGAAACATGCGTACCCAATGCCATAGGTAATTTATGTTGTAAACATTATATTGCAACGTGTGATAATCCTCTTGAGAGCCTCTTGACGCATATTTCATGGACTTGTGTCTAAATCTGGATTTTATCACATAACTAAATATGTCAGAGGAAAATTCGGGGACAATAAACAGTGCTTAACGAAATTGAATTATTGCACGCACTGATTCAGGGGCAATACATAGTGATATTTACATGAAAGATCGACGTAGACTATAGGTCAAATTACACCAAAACGGAAGTCACATCCTCAGGGTTACATGCTGTCAGTTAGATAATAAACACATATGGTTCGGTGTATAATGCATATGATTTTTTAAATACAGTTTAAATGATATGTTTTGGTATCAATTTAAATGTATATATGTAAGAAATAAGAGAAAAAGGGGTTTTTGGCACTACTTTGTTCTTAGTGGTTCCCAGCTTCATAACTTTTGGCCCATGTATTCATGCACAAAATGGCAGCCTCCATGCCCGTCAAAACCGGTGTGTTTATTCTAAGGTAAATATTTTGAGTTACAACACATAGAATTTTTTCACATGCTGTTTTTTCAAAAGGTTATGGCCTTATCGTTCCAACGATGTATGGTGATATATTGAAAAGTAGCTTGGTCATGGTGAAAATTGAGATCAAACATTGTATATTTTATATGTAACAATGAAGGAATTTATTTGCGCATGCGTAACCTATAGACGTGTGAGTCCAAACATTGTTATAATTAATTGCAATTTTGATATTAAACTGCAAGTTAGTTGGCGATACCGCATGTGGATTCAGTACACAGCTAAGACCTCGCATGATTTTAATTACTCTTAATAGTGCTGTCATTCTTAACCCTATATTAATGGTGGTGGTGGTATTGGGGAGAGTGATGGTGGTGGAAATGGTGGATGTGGTAATGGCGGTGGTGCTAAATGCGGCGGCGGGGTTGGCGGGGGGGGGGAGGGTTGGCGGTGGAGGTGGTAGTGGTGGTGGAGGTGGTGTTGGTTGACAGTGTTGGTGGTGGTGGCGATGCTGGTGGTGGTGGTTTGCTGTGGTGGTGGTGGTGGTGATGTTGGTTGTGGTGGTATTGGTGGTTGTTGTGGTGATGTTGATATTGGCTGGTGATGGTGATTGTGGTGATAAAGATGGTGATGGTGGTGGTGGTTGCGGTGTTTGAGGTGGTGGTGGTGGTGATTGTTGTGGTTTTGCTATTGGTGATGTTGGTGGTGGTGATGGTGGTGGCGGTGGTGGCGGTGGTGGCGGAGGTGAACCTGTTTGTTGTGGTGATGGTGGTGCCGGGGATGGTGATGGTTTTGATGTCTGTGGTGTTGGTTGTGCTAATAATGGTGACGGTGGTGCGCAGGTTGACCTAGTGGTTGTGGTGGTAAAGGTGGTGGTAATGGTGGTGGCGGTTATTTAACAGGGTTTCCCGCAGGATTTCTTGAAGGCATGTCGACATCCCGGACACCACCACCCGCAACAAAAATCGGCTCCCGGACACCACCACCCGCAACAAAAATCGGCTCCCGGACACCACCAGCGCAACAAAAATCGGCTCGACCCCCCACCCCAGATCGTTCAATCCGACCCCTTAGCAGCCCCCCCCCCCCCGAAATCGGCGGCTCCGTTTGACTCCCACCTCTTCAAAATCGGCCGCATCGCCCGACCCCAGCTCCCAGAAATCGGCTTCAACGATCGACCCTTCCTCCCCGAAATTGGCTGCGCCGCTCGAATCCAACTCCCCAAAATCGACCGCGTCACGCGACCCCACCTTTCCGAAATCGGCTACGACTTTCGAAATCCCGACGGCGATCAAATCGGCAGTATCGCTTTAACTACCATCCTTTATCGCTTAAACTACCTAGCCTATTGCTCGACAAGCATCTCTCTTTGCTTAATCTTTAAATTGGGAATTCTTACTTTTATAAAACTGAAACTATTAAAAATATTTCTACTACTAAAATCGCGACTACCGCGGTTTTCTTAATTGAATAAAAACGTGTTGACCTTACTCCTTTGGAGGCAGTGTACATCATAATACTAGGCTGCATTTTTTTATGGATTTAATTGTCAATCATACATGGTTGTCAGATTCGTTGAAAAGCCTAGTTTTTTTCCGCCATAAAATTATGTTATGACCGCTCGTTGTTTTTTCAAGAACTGATTTTTATTTCACAAATTGTTTTCGGATAAATCAATAATTAATATCAGTTATACTACATGTGGACATTTATAGCCGAAACGAATCACGCTTTCTTTTTAAATACTGGAATATGCGGTTCTTAATCGACATAAAATACGGGCTTGTATCTCCATGTAAAAAGCGTGTTTTTTCTACAAAAGCGCGCGAAAATTGCCATGCACAAGGTCACGGAAGCCTCATGAAAAACGTGCGTGTACTGGACACGTGCTTAATTGCAGTGTTGATGAGAACAACGTTTGACGACATTAAATTGTGTTTTAAAATTAGGCTCTATATTACATTATTCGCATCCATATTTTTTATTGTCAAATTGTGAAATGGATAAGGAAATTACCGGGATAAAATAAAACTTTAAATATAATAATCAAATGTTTTAAAATGTCTGTTCACTTTTTACGTCAACACTAGTATTTGTTGTCAAACAAGTTTTTAATTGTTAGTAATGTATACAGCGTCGCCTTAAAAATCGCCGTATTTGATTGGCTAATCAGATCGTTGTGGGCGGAACTACACAGTTCAGTCACTTGTCAATAACACTGTTGGAAGCGAGACCTTATCGATCAATATGGCGTCCGTTTGTGACACTGTGATTAAAGATTGGTGTAACAGATAAAGGGATTAAGGGTTGTCGCTTTGAAAATTAAAGCATGTCGGCGTTATTTAAGCATGTCGGCAAATGACTTACTGCTTTGAACGCATGTCGGGCCCGACAAGCGAAACAGGCCTGCGGGAAACCCTGTTTAGTGTTTGTGGTGGTGGTGGTGGTGGTGATGGTGGTGACGGAGGCGGAGGTGAAGGTGGTGATGGGGTGGTGACGGTGGTATGGTGGCGGTGGTGATGGTGGTTATGGTGGTGGTGGTGAAGGCGCTGGTGATTGTGGTGGTAATGGTAGTGATGGTGATGGTGGCGGTGGTGATTGTGGTTGTGATGCTGGCGGAGATGTTGACGGGGTGATGAAGGTGGTGGTGATGGTGATAGTGATAGTGGTTGTGGTAGTGGTGGTGATACCGGAGGTGAACGCGGTGAAGATGGTGAGGTGGTGGTGGTGATGGCGGAGATAGAGCTTGTGGTAATGGGGTCGGAAGCGTTGGCGGAATTGTTGGTGTAAGTGATGGTGATGACGGCGGATGTTGTGGTGTTGGTGATGGTGGTGATGGTGGTTGTGATGGTGTATGTGGAAGTTGTGGTGATAGAGGCGGACATATAGGCTGTGGTTATGGTGATAGTGGTGGTGTTGGTGTTGGTGGCGGTGGTGATGGCGGTAGTGATGATGGTGTCGATCGTTGTTTGTTTGTGACGGTTGTGGTGGTATTTGTGGTGGTCGTGAAGGTGGTGGTGGTGATGGTGATGTTGGTGATATTGGTTGTGATGGCGGATGTGGTAGTGGTGGTGATAGTGAAGGATATGTCGGCCGTGATGATGTTGGTGATGGTGAAGATGGTACAGATAGTGTAGATGGCGGCGGCGGTTGTGGTGGTAGTGGTGGCGGCGGCGGAGGCAAAGACGGTGATGGCGGAGGTGGTGGTGATGATGTTGGTGGTGTTGATGTTGGGGATGGTGATGGCGGAGGTGATGTGATGGTGTGCGGAGTTGGTGGTGGAGGTGCTGGTGATGGCGGATTTGATGGTGATGGTGATAATTGTGGTTATAGCGGTTGTGGTGGTGGTATTACTTGTGATGGTGGTGATAATGGAGGTGACGTCGGTTGTGATGGTGGTTGCGGTGTTACCAATGGTGGTGATGGTGACGGTGTACCGGTGGTGGGGATGGTGGTTGTGTTGATGATTATGTTATCGGTAGTGATGAGGGTGGTGATGGTGGCGGTGGTGGCTCGTGGTGATGGTGACTGTGGTGATGTTGTCGGTGATGGTAGGCAGTGGCAGTGACGGCGGCTGTTGGTGATGGCAGCTGGTCGTTATGATGTCGGTGGCGGTGGCGGCCCTCGGTCTTGGAAGCAGTTATTGCATATGGATTAACAGGTGAGTACAGGTAATAGAAAGTATCGTAATCACTAAATGATGGCAATGCTTGACGAATGTAGTAAAGAAGGATAAAAGCGTCAGGTTCAACGAATTATTAAGTAATTTAGATTACTGTTTTTGCTTGTTTATTCACAATTGTATAATATAAACGGTAACCGAATTATGTTTAAAAGAAACATTTACCTCTGCTCCTAAAACAGCTATAGAGATAGATATAGATTATTTACAGCGTAAACATGTCAAAATTTATGGCGCGGGTAAAAACTTGTAAATAAACACAAAAACCACGAAACACCAACATGCACCACAGGAAATTTATAAGTCCGTCGAAAGTTGTAAATTTGAAATGTCAGGTTCCTCTTAAGATTATATTTATTTCTTCAACCGTAAAACAATTGGTCTAAATTCTGTATTTATTGTTTTGCAACATGAAGACCCGTTTCTGACAGTCGATTTGCTAATTTAAAATTTATGAAGTTTAGAAATAAAATTGATTACACTCT
Source organism: Congeria kusceri (assembly GCA_027627225.1). Taxonomy (NCBI): domain Eukaryota; kingdom Metazoa; phylum Mollusca; class Bivalvia; order Myida; family Dreissenidae; genus Congeria; species Congeria kusceri. The sequence goes on from CM051027.1 coordinate 65,349,086, forward strand.
GAAATAAAATGAAAATTGCTTTTTATACTCCACTTTCTGTGCATTTTGGGTTTGGTTTCCATACAGGCGGTTTTATTCTTTAAGAATTGCTGTGTGCGAAATTAACACTTAGTATTTGAAAGAATCACCGTTTTGGATAGTATTAAGCTTCAGGTAAAATGATACTTTTAATGGGATTGTACAGAGCATATTTGTTGATTTCGGTGTACAGTAACCCCATCATAATTATACTTATTGATAAATTATAAAAAAAAAACATACTTTTATGAGAATCACAGATTAAATATTATTGCTTTGTCCACGAATAAAATTCACAAATCATATATCAAATGACAAGAATTGCCTTTCTTTTCAAGTTTTATTTATTTATTTATTTATTTATTTATTTATTTATTTATTTATTTATTTATTATTCTTACTAACGCTAATCCATGTTATTTGCAATAATTAAACTTTGTTTTCATCAAATATAATTACATGTATATGCATTAATAGTTATCAATAGTTCAACAATGTGTTTAACAATTATTCAATATCTAGTATTTATATTTCTTAAAAAATTCGTTCAATCCGCCTCAAGTCATTCCACAGAACCGGCGGAAATGACGTCAAACAAACAACGCAACCAAACCCTCGCGTTGTCGGCCTCCCAGCTGACCGGAAGCAGCGCCAACGACGGGAAGTTAAACAGACAGGAATCACTTACGGTCCCTATGTCGCCGGTGTCCGTTTTCCAAAACGGCGCCTCGTCTCCGATGGATTCAACGAGACTGTTTCCAGACGGCCGCAAACATAAAACAAAAGTCCAGAGGTATCTTAACTTACTAAACCAATGTATGCTAAAACAGCATTATAAAATTACCCAAAAATGCATATCTAGCAGAGAGTTAAAAGTATTATGATTTAAGAAATAATTTTCTATTTATCGTTGTTTATCGGGCAAAAAAACTACGATTTGGAGTTCTGATGCGTAGGAGTTAAACTACGAGGGCGTTAGCCCGAGTTGTTTAATAGCCACGCATAAGAACGACAAAGAGTTGTTTATTGGCCGATAAACAACGATAATGCGAAAATTATTTCGATTCTAACATGATTTGACATATATTTTTGCAATTTTAATTGGAACTACTTTTTCCTATGCGCCGCTCAGAATCGGGACTTCTTTTTGCGTTGTTTATTGGGTAGTTTAACAACGATTATTTTGTTGTTTGTCTATAGAAAAACTATCGAGTATCCTGTTATAATAGTATATATAACGTCAAACAAATACATAGATTGCTATTGTAAAAACAACTCGCGTTGTTTTTTGGCAGAATATAAACAGACACTAAAAATGCGACCCTGAGTTTGCATTAATGGTTTTGATTTAGTAAAATATTGGTATAAAACATATACATTTATTACGTGCCCCTAAAGTGACACAACACACTTGTTTTTTGTTTCTATTTCGTAGTTAAAAAACGTAAATTAATTACGAAAAATATACAACATGTATCGCGTATTAACGCAATAACATTACTTTATAATGTATTTCGTAAAACATTTATAATAATTCGTATTTAATATAACGTTGAAACGGGCTAAAACCCAGATAAAATATATCATACAATTAAATAACTCTGTTCGATTTCGATTGGAGGCATGAAATAATTTGCGTGTTCTGAATCAAAATCGCTGCATTAGCATGGATGCATTCATATAATTTGCTACTGGTGTCACTGGGTGCACCCTATTGTAAACATAAATCAACAATGAGTGAATTTGCTAAATAAATACGCAGATAAATAAACGGATGGTATGGAACGCCCGCACTGTCTTATGTCGTACATTTTTATTATAAAATGTTTTTTCTTTATTATGTTATACGGATAAAACTTTATATGATGTGGACATTTTTTATATCGTGTGGATCTTTCTTTATATGATGTGGATATTTCTTTATACGATATAAATACTTCTTTATATGATGTGGATACTTCTTTATATGATGTGGATTTGTCTTTATATGATGTGGATACTTCTTTATATGATGTGTTTTTTTCTTTATATGATGTGGATATGTCTTTATATGATGTGGTTTTTTCTTTATATGATGTGGACATTTCTTTATATGGCATGGTTACTTCTTTATATGATGTGGATATTTCTTTATATGATGTTCATAAGACTTTATATGATGTAGAAATGTCTTTATATGATGTGGATATTTCTTTATATGATGTGGATATTTCTTTATATGATGTGGACATTACTTTATACGATGCGGATAATCCCTAATATGCTGTGAATACTTTTTTATATGCTGTGGTTTTTTATTTATATGATGTGGACTTTTCTTTATATGATGTGGACTTTTCTTTATTCGATGTGGACATTTTTTATATGCTGTGGATCCTTCTTTATATTATGAGGACATTTCTTTACATGATGTGGGTACTTCTTTATATTATGTGGATATTTCTGTATATCTTGTGCATATTTCTTTATATGATGTGCACATTGCTTTATATGATGTGCACATTTCTTTTTATGATTTACATGTTTCTTTATATGATGTGCACATTTCTTTATATGATGTGCATATTTCTTTATACGATGTGGTTGGGCCTATTTTATTATGTAGTGGTGCATTCTTTATTATGATGATGGGATCTTTGAGTGGGGATGCTATTTTGCTTCGACACCGGATTTGTGCAAGCGTCTGAAGGTAAGAGACCAGTAAATCATTGTGTATCCCTCCGTGGTCCATTCAAAAGTAGTGCCTATTACTAAAGAGTTCCTCTTCTCTTCTGGCATAAAAGCCATTTAGGTATCTCAGACACTCCTTTTGTTGCTATTTCTAATATCCTATGCGTGTCTGCAACATTTTGGTGCATTTCATTAGAGGCTAACTTGAAAGGTGAACTTTTGGAATGTGTTTACTGTGGTATGGGGCTTTTGTCGAAATATGACTGCCGAAACCCTGTTTTCTACCGGTGCCTGCATTCAAGTGAGATGCATTTTCTTAGAAGTAACATGACAAATCTTTTTTATTGCACATTTTGGAAGAGGACAGATTGATCTTTAAATGGATACCAGGCTTGCACAATCTGAAAAATAAAGGAAATGCTAGAAAAATGCTTGGAAAGTGTGCCGTTTTATAATGGACCCTATGGGAATTGGATTTACTGGTATCTAACCTTTAAGAAAACCAGGAACCGGCCCTTTAGGGTCCACTTATACATAAAATCCCCATGTATCTGTGTTATTTATTGCGTTTATTACTTTTCACGGGAATACATGTGAATAATATCATAACCGAAACGTTATTTACGATTTTAAAAGTGAAACCTGTTTTTTCGGGGAAAATATGAAGAAAAAAAATAGTACGGAAACTCGCCTTTTGCAGCTCACAGCACATGGAATCATGTTATTCGCAAATATTACACGTTTTATACCTTATTACTGTCCATTGCATTAAAATAAGTCTAAATGTACTGGTATTTTGACTGGTTTATGTGATTTAGGTGCGAACTTTAGTTCATGCTCCCCATACAATCCAAGAAGTGAAACGCAAGCCAGATGGCTTATCACGTGTCATTCTCAAATGCGTTTTGGGGGCATTTCTAATTAGCGGATCGACCTGAAATTTTGCATGTGTGGTTCAAGTAGGTTAATAATGATGTAGAAGAGTTTTTTTTATGATAGCACAATTTTGAGTTTTCTTTAAGGTTAGATACCAGTAAATCATTGTGTATCCCCCCGTGGTCCATTCAAAAGTAGTGCCTATTACTAAAGAGTTCCTCTTCTCTTCTGGCATAACAGCCATTTAGGTATCTCAGACATTCCTTTTGTTGTTATTTCTAATATACTATGCGTGTCTGCAACATTTTGGTGCATTTCATTGGAGGCTAACTTGAAAGGTGAACTTTTGGAGTGTGTTTACTGTGATATGGGGCTTTTGTCGAAATATGACTGCCGAAACCCTGTTTTCTACCGGTGCCTGCATTCAAGTGAGATGCATTTTCTTAGAGTAACATGACATATATTTTTTATTGCACATTTTGGAAGAGGACAGATTGATCTTTAAATTGATACCAGGCTTGCTCAATCTGAAATAAAGGAAAGTGTGCCGTTTATAATGGGACCCTATGGGAATTGGATTTACTGGTATCTAACCTGGACGGGAAGCACTTAACTACGGGCCACTGTGGCTCGTAATATTGAAGGCTAAACAGGATGAATGTAATATTTTGCGCAGTTGAGTTCTGCGTATTCTTATTTACAAAGAAATAACACATACATAATTTTCATCCAAATTTTAACGGCTGTAAGGCGTAAAAAATAATTATGTAGGGTAGGTAGGGAGGATTTATTTATTTATTATTTATTTATTTATTTATTAAGTAAACGGTCAACTTGAAGATTCTAAAACTGAATTAATATTCAAAACATATCTGTAATATCCTTAAACATTGTTTTAAAGTTGATTCTATCAAAACTGAACACTTATTTAACCAAAAAACATTTAATTATTGAAAAACATAAATAAAACAACAAAACATATCTGACAACCCCACTAAAATGTTTGCGTCGTGGGCTAAGCTTAATTTTTTCCAGCACTGAATGATTTATAAATTACTTGGCAAAAGAGTTTATTTTATGGGAGGGTGTATCACGCACAATAACCAGGTCCCTAAGACCAAGGTCAAGGTCACACTCAAAGGTTAAATATATAAATGAAATGACTTTTGAGTATAACCAGAGTGTAAATGTGTCTGGCATTGAACGATTTTCAAATAACTTGGCAAAAGTGATAAGCATGTTAAGAATGTGTGTCACATGCAAAAACTAGATCCAAGGTCAAAGTCACACTCAAAGGTCAAATATAAGAATGAAAACTATTGAGTATATCCAGAGCATAATTTTGACTGGCATTGAAGGATTTTCAAATTACTTTGCAAAACTTTGAAAAGTGACAGAAAACATTTAATAGAAAATACAATATAAAAGGACCGTTTTCCTTTTGCAAATAATTGGTATAATGTAGAAAGAGCTGCATAGGTGGGGGGAATCCGTGTTGTTTAGACACATTTCTAATTTAGCAGTAATTTGGTAAATCAATTTTTTTTGTCTGTTTAATGCTTTTAATTGAGGGTTTTAGTCACTGTCTATTACTGTCATTGAATATAAAAAGGCATATATATCCATCTTTGTGTTATTGTTCCAGTCGAAAGAGGCAAGTCAGGAAACAAAACGGATAGCACAGCATCCTGCTATATCGCTCAGAATTTTCTTTAGACTGTTTCAATTTTCTAAATAACATTTGTTGGATGTTTGTGAGACGGGTACATCTTAAATTCTAAAATGACGCAAGGCTTGTTTTCAATAGACAAAGAAAGAAATCAAGTTTGGGTTATTCTGCAATCATTATGGACGGAGTCTAATGTATTGAAAATAGGTCTGGAGAATTCATGGAAATTTTACAGTAAAATGCACGTGCTTAACGTGCTTTAACGCGCACTAGAAATATTGTAACGAACTTGCAGTTTCTCTGTAATGTATTGAAACAAAAATGCGTATTCAATGCGTAAACGTTATTGAAAATTTAATTTTATCGTGTTTGATACAATGTTACTTTCACAATAGCATCAATAACATGGTGTCATATTGGTATTTGACTTTTATCAATGAATCGGATGCCGTTGGCTCAATTTTTATGAATAAAGTTAACGTCATAATATTTGTTATTATTCAATGACGTCACTGAAATGTGCGTGTTATTGTACTTTGTAGAAAAATGGACAGAGTATTAAAAAAATATAGTACTCATTCTATAGCTTTAAAATACACACTAAGATCGTGTTACAATCAAATAATTTTTTTTTTATACTTTGTTGTCGAATAACCCACGGTAAGAAGTATACACATCATATAAGGAAATGTCCACATCATATAAAGATATACCAAAATCATATAAAGACATGTCCACATCATATAAAGAAATATCCACTTCATATAAAAAATGCCCACAGCATATAAAAAAAAATCCACATCATATAAATAAATGTCATCAGCATATAAAGAAATTTCCACATCATATAAAGAAATGTCCACATCATATAAAGAAATGTCGACAGCATATAAAGAAATGTCGACAGCATATAAAGAAATGTCCACAACATATAAAGAAATGTCCACATCATAAAAAGACATAGCCGCAGCATACAAATAAATGTCCATATCATATAAAGAAAAGACCACAGCATATTAAGAAATGTCCTCATCATATAAAGAAATGTCATCAGCATATAAAGAAATGTCCACATCATATAAAGAAATGTCCACTTCATATAAAGAAATGTTGACAGCATATAAAGAAATGTCGACAGCATATAAAGAAATGTCCACAACACAGAAAGAAATGTCCACATCATATACAGAAATGTCCACATCATATACAGAAATATCCGATTCATATAAAGAAATGTCAACATCATATAAAGAAATATCCACATCATAGAAAAACTGTCCACAGCATATAAAGAAATGTCCACATCATATAAAGAAATGTTATCAACATATAAAGAAATGTCCACATCATATAAAAAAAATGTCATTAGCATATAAAGAAAATGTCCACATCATATAAAGAATTGTCCACATCATATAAAGAAATGTCGACAGCATATCAAGAAATGTTCGACAGCATATACAGAAATATCCACAACATATAAAGAATTGCCCACATCATATAAAGACATATCCACATCATATAAATAAATGTCGTCAGTATATAAAGAAATGTCCACAACATATAAAGAATTGTCCACATCATATAAAGACATATCCACATCATATAAAGAAATGTCATCAGCATATAAAGAAATGTCCACATCATATACAGAAATGTCATCAGCATATAAAGAAATGTCTACGTCATATAAAGAAATGTCCACATCATATAAAGAAATGTCGACAGCATATAAAGAAATGTTCGACAGCATATAAAGAAATGTCCACAACAAATAAAGAATAGTCCACGTCATATAAAGACATATCCACATCATATAAAGAAAAAACCCACAGCATATAAAAAAGAATCCACAGCATATAAAGAAATGTCCACAGCATATAAAGAAATAACCACAGCATTTAAAGACATATCCACAGCATATAAAGAAGAATCCACAGCATATAAAGACATGTCCACAGCATATAAAGAAAAGACCACAGCATTTAAAGACACATCCACATCATATAAACAAATGTCCACATCATATAAAGAAATGTTCACATCATATAAAGAAAAGTCCACAGCAATTAAAGAAATGTCCAGATCATATAAAGAAATGTCCACATCATATAAAGAAATGTCGACAGCATATAAAGAAATGTCGACAGCATATAAAGAAATGTCCACAACATATAAAGAAATGTCCACATCATATAAAGACATATCCACATCATATAAATAAATGTCCACATCATATAAAGACATATCCACATCATATAAAGAAAAACCCACAGCATATGAAGAAGTATCCACAGCATATAAAGAAATGTCCACAGCATATAAAGAAAAGACCACAGCATATGAAAACATATCCACATCATTTAAAGAAATGTCCACATCATATAAAGAAATGTCCACATCATATAAAGAAAAGACCACAGCATATAAAGAAATGTCCACATCCTTTAACGAAATGTCCACAACATGTAAAGAAATGTCCACATCATATAAAGATAAGATCATAGCATATAAAGTCATATCCACATCATATAAAGAAATGTCCTCATCATTTAAAGAAATGTCCACATCATATAAAGAAATGTCCATATCATATAAAGAAATGTCCACATCATATAAAGAAATATCCGCATGATATAAAGAAATGTCCACATCATATAAAGGAAAGACCATAGCATATAAAGACATATCCACATCATATAAATAAATTTCCATATCATATAAAGAAATGTCCACACCATATAAAGAAAAAAGCACAGTATATAAAGAAATATCAACATGGTATAAAGAAACGTCCACAACATATAAAGATATGTCCGCATCATATAAAGAAATATCAACATCATACGATATCCACATCATATAAAGAAATGTCCACATCATATAAAGAGGTATCCACATAATATAAAGAAGTATTCACATCATTAAAGAAGTAACCACATCATGTTCTGGTATTCTTCCACTAAGAATTGAAACCGGAAGGTACATAGGCGAACAACCGGAAGCTCGTGTGTGCAGATTGTGTAACTCAGGAAGCGTTGAAGACGAGAAACATTTTCTGTTCGACTGTACCCTATATAACTCTCTTAGAACTGGTGTTTTTAACAATATGTTCAATCAGCACGATTGCGATATTAATAACAAACTAATTTTTGTAATACATGTATATCCTAGAAAACTAGCAAAATACTTAGTGTGCGCTTATCTTCAGAGAAAGAGTGTATTATACCACTAATAGACTACCTATTGACCATGGACGAACGTGTTATACGCATTACTTAAACATGCATGTTTAAATTATGTTCTCAATGCGTTACCCATAACCACATTTATCTCTGTGTATATACGACTCGTATTTACTGTTATGTTTATCAATTTGTATATACAATTGTACATAGTTAACAGTTTTATTAATAAGATAATCATTCTGGTGACTTATAGGCCCACGGGGCCGGGTGCTCTACTAATTATTACTACTGTTGTTATTTACCGTTGTTATATGCATATGTCACAATAATAAACTACTACTACTACTCATATAAAGAAATGTCCTCAGCATATAAAGAAATGTCCACATCATATAAGGAAAGATCCACAGCAGATTAAGAAATGTCCACATCATATAAAGTTGAATCCACATAACACAATAAAGAAAGATCATAATATAATAACAAATGTAAGACATAAGAGAGAGCCGGCGTTCCATAAAATTACCTTGATTCTATTTTAGTTATGGTTTGACAAGCGTGCAAATATGCGGGATTTACGCAGCACTCGAAAAGTTATTTGCACTTGATATATGTGATATAAAAGGCTGAATGTTGTTTGTTATAATAGCTGCTTTTTCAGGTGCGGATCTATCCGGAAACTTTGTTACATTTCGGATGCGGAACTATCCGGACACTATTTTACTTGTGTTCCTTTGTCCTAACGTTGTTTTTTTTTTTCTTAAAAGCGCAACAAATGGAACCTTTCTTGTCCGTCGTCTGCTTACAAGTAGATTTCCATCGGAGAGAGCAGCTTTCTGTGTCATTTCCATCTTCGGCAACACACGAATCAGCTCTCGGGAGTTTCCGATGACATGCCCCTTCGTGAATCCGGTTGTTCTTACAGTTCCAACAGATTTGTTCATCGCATAGCATTGTCTCTTGTATAAAACATTGCCAGATGTTCAGTTATTTCCTCCGTTCCGGCTACGGTCTGTTTGTTCGCGGTTTACTCGGATTCTTCCATGTTTCCGTCTGTCGCATCGAAAGGTCGGTCAATTAATTGTAACGATCTTATAATTACATAATTATAACCCGTTGAATGCTACCTTTTGCATAAAAGCGCAATATCTGGGGATATAGTTGATCTACTACTACTTTTACTACTACTCCTACTACTACTACTACTACTACTACTACTACTATTACTACTACTACTTCTTCTACTACTACTGCTACTACTACTACTACTACTACTACTACTTCCAGTACTACTACTACTACTACTACTACTACTACTACTACTACTACTACTACTACTACTACTACTACTACTACTACTACAAAGTTACTAATTCTACTGCTGCTGCTGCTACTGCTACTGCTACTACTACTACTACTACTACTACTGCTACTACTACTACTAATAATAATAATACCTGTGTACAGAATGTTATATTAATACCTGTTCCACATTAGTTGATTAATTTCTCATATAAATAAACGCAAATCTGGAAAACAGCATATTTTTAATTTAATATTGAATATATGCGCATTGATTCGACAAAAAATCCACTTAGATGCGGTTGATTTTCAACCAAAACGGAACTTTTTTTTTCATTTCGTCATCAAAATCTGCACTTGATAAAGGACATGATCATATTTTTATTGTCGAATGCACTGACACTTTCGGCAGTTGCAGATATATTGACCACGAGTGAAATTCAAACATTCGAAAACGAAATTTATAACGCGCGGTATATTCTAAACTGATAGGACAAACCATTGTCATAAATCTGACTGAAATTGGGAAAAGTACTGTAAAAACGATAGCGACAGTCTTGAATAAAATTTATACCCGTCATCTGGTAGTCTTAAATCGTGACGAAAACAAGGCCGAAATAATTCTTGTCCATGACCCTAAATCCATTTATGTAAGAGTCATAGTTTGGTTTCTTGTGGGTAAAACAGTCTGCCGATGTAAGTCTACGCGTCGAAGTATTTTTTCCGGCGATTTTATTTGTCGATTATAGTACACACGTGGTGCAGCATATACGTTGTATTATTAGGAAGTAACGCGTACTTGGACCGAGTGTTCAGAAACAGTGAAAACTTGTGGATAAAAAATGAAGTTTTTATTGACCAATGAACAATAAACATTGAAACTGAGAGTGTACATACAGTATGGAAACGTGAAGAATTAGGCATAAGTACATGAAAATTATCGAGTTATGAAATTATTACAGATAACTGATTGATTTCTAACTGCGGTATTAACCATTATTCTGACAAGAACTCCGAAACATTCATAATATTATATAATCCAAAATGTGTTAAAACGATAAGGTGTTAGTTGGACAATAACAACGGTGATCGTTACATGATGTACAATCGTGAAAGAACTGTCATAATTCATAATATTATGGTCGTAATTTTTACTTGAGCTATTAAGTTGTTTATTTTAATAAAGACTATCGTAACGATACATGCTTTTATCTAAATGATTTAGGTAAATAAGGAAAACAACCTAACGCAGATTCATTTTGTTACAAAGTTAAGAAACAAAACGAAAAATAAAAACACGCACAATTATGGGACATTACTCAGCGAACCCGTCCATTCTGGAGCACTCCAGTTCCAGTGGCAATTTAGAAGACCCTCTTTATACACGTCGGCGGAAGAGGGTTTAAAGGACCTGCATAGGGGCTTGAACCTGGGGAGGGACAGCATTATTGACCCCACGGATATTGCCGCCATACTGCACAAAAAAAACAAACAGAATCGGCCGCTGTATAGGTAATTTCGATTATTGTTGGAGTCTCACAGTGGTTTTCGTTATTTGTGCGTGCAATAAGTATCGCTATACAGGTATTAACAGTGATTTTGTTTTTGTTTTTTTTTACATTTTGATATAGTAGTAGACTATTTTACCCATATATTACCATTTCTTACATTATATTATAAAATGCGTAATTATTTTTGTATACTCTAAACTTTATACCTTACACATATATACGAGTTTCATATGAATGAAATAAAAAACAAAACGTATAATTGCCTTTAAAATACGATACTATTAATAAATAAGTCATATAATAATTGATAACGCATATATTATATTCATTTTTATTAAACTTCACCGAGTGTCAACCAATTATTAAATGTCATAGATTTAATTCCAGCTTGGTATATATATATAACCCAGATAATATCATATCTGCGAAGTTTTATTATGAGTTCAAATAACCAATTAAAAAAAAAACAACACTATATTTTAACATGAAGTCACAACTTTGATCGTTTATACGTACACAACTTTACGTTTCGATATTATGTCGGCTTCATAGAATTATGTTATGCTGATTCAACTATACGACGTCGCTGTCAACGTCAAGTGATTATTTGCTGCTGTTCTTGTTATGTGATTCTTTGATGTTGTTGTTGTTGTTGTTGTTGTAAGGTGATTATTTGTTGTTGTTCTTGTTGTTGTTTTTGTAAGGTGATTCTGTGCCTTTTTGTTGTTGTAAGGTGATTATTGGTTGTTGTTGTTTTGTTGTTCTTGTTATGTGATTATTTGATGTTGATGTTGTAAGGTGATTATTTGCTGTTGTTGTTGATGTAACGTGATTCTTTGATTCTGTTGTTGCTGTAAGGTGATTATTTGCTGTTGTTGTTGTTGTAGGGTGACTATTTGCTGTTGTTGTTGTTGTAAGGTGATTCTTTGATGTTGTTATTGTTGTTGTAAAGATATTATTTTTTGTTCTTGTTGTTGTTGCTGTTGTTATTGCGATTTGACTCTTTGCTGTTGTTTTTGTTCAATTGTTATTTGTTGTTGTTGTTGTTGATGATGTTAGAGCATTGTTTGTTGTAATAACGGATGTTATTTCCGATCTTTCTTTCTCTTTGCTTTGAAGTCTCTCTTCTTTTGTGTAAGGGTTTATTTCCGTATCTCAATATTCTATGAATAGATGTTGTCTGTCTGTGAAGTTAGCACTGCACCCTGGTCGTTTGATTTCCTTTGAATCTTTTCAACGAGACAGCAAGCATCGTTTGTTGTTATGGTGGTGGTGGGTAGGTGCATTGAAGGTAAAATTAGTATTAAAATAATAATTATCGACTTGTTTCTATCTTCGTGTCTAAAGAGACTAAGTCTTCGAAAAACTGATTAATAGCCAAATAAATGACAAAGCGTAAGGCCTTTTCCCTTTAAAATTGTACATATACGTAATTTGTACCATAATGATTTGTCGATAATAATTTCTCAGTTTCAGATTGTTTTATGATACTGCTTCCCTCCCATTAAAGGTGCAATTTCACAGTTCTTGACTGTGAAAAATAATTTTCTAAAACTGACATTTTCCTGTTTTATAATACATGTATTGCTCATATTTAAAGGTTTGAAAAGCTCACAGTTTTTTTTCGATAAAATATGGCTACCTTTTAGACATACCCTAGGTGTTGTTTACACAAAAATGCATAATAAATATCAAAATAATTAAGTTTTGCAAGCAAAACAGCATAACAGACAAAACGATTCTACAAATTCCTGTTTTAAAATTCCAAGTTTAGAGATATGTTTTTTACAACCCCAGACTTTGAAACTGTTCCTACAAGGCCCTTTCTTGTAAACACAATCCTTTTAATAATTTCATTTAATATCTCGTCGTTTTATTTGCAGATGTCGGAAGAGAATGAAGATTCTGCTGCACACCCATATTGCACTCATAGCGGTGTGTATCCTCAGTAGTTTAGATGCGGTGTGTGTTATTGGACAGGTCATCTGCGATATCCTCATCATGTCAGGTACATAGGGGTTACAATATACTAATTCCAATCCGTATGAAATTCAATGTAAAAGCAATAACTTTAACGAAAACTAAACGCAACATTTTGCACTCACTATCTAGTTGAAAGTAACCCGCCTCCGCGAAAGAAAGACCAAAAAATAATATTAGAGTAAGTGTCTAAACCTCAAAACAGGTTTTCGAGCTAGACTTGTTGACTTATTATTTTAGAGACTACACACCTCCATAGCTCATTTTATTCGTGTGTTGTGACCTATAGTTTAAGTATCAAGAACATGCTATATCTTATATACTCGGCTGTTATTGTTTATCAATAATGTAAGTTGAATGTCCTAGAAAAATATTTAAAACTGATGCAGTTGTAGATTTGATCCTATATAAACGATCCGTCTCATTTCTGAGTAGATCTATACGGCACCTAATACTAAATATTAATCCTTCGATAATTTTAAAAATAAAACTCTAAAATGAGAACATGTGCTCTCTATTTAATATGCAAAAGATAATAAATACTTTTTCATGTTATCAGTATATCGCGATGATGTACTTTGTCAGTGTGTAAATTTAATTTATTATCTACTAGTGTGCGCAAATCTTAAAATGATACACATTTTAAAATACAGATATCTAGTCGAATACTGAAGGGAAATGTCAACAACGATAATTCTGGAATTTTCATTAAATTTTCGAATTTCGATTAGTGTACACTCAGCCTGATCTATAAATGTATCTATGTCATGATTTTAATTCATTTTTGCACTTGTAATTGGAACTACTTTTTACTGTGCTCCGCTCAGAATCGGGACTTCTTTTTGCATTGTTTATTGATGAGTTTGTTCTTTGTCTATAGAAAAATTATCGAGTATCATGTTAGAATTTAAATTATATGTTTGTTTTATTTGGTATCACTTGCCATGGGTAAAATGGTTTATATGTCGATAGCATGTCATAGTCTTATAGGCGCTATGCATTATTTCTCCAGAACCACCGAATCAAAATTACCTAAAGCAGTTATGAAAGCGCAACGGTGTACAACATTAATCTATGCATTTACAAAATGTATTTACAAAATACTGAATAGTAACCTATGTTATGGCGTCGAGACGTGATATTTATATTTCAGGGCACCGACAAAATTGCTGTACGCTGTTTAAAATTCAGATTTTCCAAAACAATTCCCATATAAACAAAAATAGTGCGGATTATTAAGCTGACACTCATTAATCTTCCTGACAAACCGTGAGTGTGTTCGGTTGTTTGCGTTGTTCTGGACGAGTTTCTGTCATGGGAATTTATGTTGATATAGATTTAAATACGGGATAGCGAGAGTGGCATTTCATGGTCGTGTGTTTACGTGCTAGCGCCGCATACCATCGAACCGAGTTCAAGTTATTCTTAAAATATGCAGATCATGAGATTTTTATAAAAACTGTAGAATATTTTATTGTGTTACTATCATTTTTGAATTATATTTTATTGCACATTCACCAAGGTTTTAATTACAACAGCGTACTCAATTGATACATCGTGAAAAACGTGGGTACTTTTCCGCAACATAATGTGCAAAAAATGTCGACGCCGAGGCTTGAACTCCGAACTTCGCAAAGCCAGCGCGGCAGCGCGGCATCTTTTCCATTTACACCATTCATTGCATTGGCGCTTTACGATTTTAAACCAATGAATATCAATTTACATTGTAGTATTGGCTATGCTACGCTCGATACCGTCGTGGTATCTATAAATAAATTATGTTTGCATACGGAGTATTCATGAATGTCGTTAATAATTTTGCACAAGCGAAGCATGCTCCCATGTAAATATTTTCCTTTTTCTGTTTTATTCAGATCAATTAGCAAAGTACGACAAACTTCACGAGGAAACGGTGGATTTGTTAATTGACGTACTTCCGCACTATTTTAACAACGATACAGATTATTCCACGTGGAGTTTTGAAAAAGTAGTGCAGCATATAGAAGACATTTACGCAACCATGGGGGGTTATGTCCCCAATTTACTCGAAGAAGAAAATAGCCATCAACTTTTATTGCAGGTTTGTAAGATTTCGTTATTCTACAGTTGTATTTTTGGGCTTGGAACAGGACAGAGAGTTTATTTAAGACGGCAACGTATTGAACAAGGTCGCTATACACTCGTTAACACAGCATACATACACATACACACACATTTGTTATTGAATATTTATCACATGCTATCCCTTGTTTTCCGTGTAATACTATTTATTTCGTTTAAAAGCCAAATGATTGCCTACTAACAACATTCCTGAACTCGTTTAATAAAATATGGTATGAAATGACAACTCGTGTCAGATCCTATATATCTATTTATGTGGATTTTAACACATTTGTGTGTGAGAATATCAGAATTTTATGAAAAGGCTCTGTTAAAATAATGCGAACAATAATGATAAAAGAAATAATGACAAAAAGCTGGGTTCGTTCAATACTTTAAATGGTCAGATACTGTATTGAGTTCTATTCAATGGAATTGGCTGCCTTTCGTCAAAAGGAAAAACGAGTACATTATTTGAAGCAACATCTGTAATAACTAAATCGGCATACCAGTGCCGTCCTTCTTAAATGATGCTGATATGTCATATTTATATTTAAATATTTTGAGTGATTCATAGGTGTTAAATGATTACTTGCAGACATTGCTGTCGCGACACGCCCGCTCCGCGTCAGGCCCGACACCCCGGGCGGGAGGAGGTGGTGACGAGGAAGAACACGATGTGCTGCACGAGCTCACACACGCCTTCCACGTTGGCTCCATGGCCATACTCTCCATACTGCTGGCGGAGGTAGGAAAGATCAGGAGTCGTACTCCAGAAACATCTTAAGTGAACTCTTATCCTTAACCTTTACCCCATATGTACATGAAATTCTGCTAAATGCACACTAATTATCAACTTATTTTTAACTACTATTTACTTAACTGTAATTGGAATCACTAATTTATTTGTAGTTTTAAAAATATTGCCTTAAAGAAATCGGAATTTAAGTGAAAATACATTACGTTTAACTTAAGATGTTTCTGGAATATGGCCCCAGACCGTGTTCTCTAAGCCTCACAGGCAAGAATATCTGACCCATTATGGCTGTCTTTTGTTTCCGAATTCTAACGATTAATAAACTTCCACTCCGCTGCAGAATTTCGTTTCACAACCGTGAATAAAAATCTCATAAACATACTTATTAAGAACAAAAACAGGAAGAAATCCCAAAAACATTTGGACATGTACTGCATTTTTATCAACTAATCAATGGATATTGATACTAACAACAAGATGTATATGTGCAATCTTTTTTCCAAGTTAGCAAATTTTACGTTGAGAAATTCCCAATTTCAACTCAGGAACTTGTTCCTAAAAGGGTCAGAAAAAAACAGATGAAAATGATAAACTGTTGCATGATACTCAGAGGCACTAATATAGATTTGTGTAGACTGATTTAATACAATAACTGAACTGTATTCTCGTGACTCAGTAATTACTGAAACAGTATCACAACACTTCGTACAGATTGTAATGCTAAAATTTAGTCAAGTAAGACGGCAATGTAAGTGGCAGAATAAAAAAGGATGATGGTTATTATAGTACTGCAACATTATGATGAATATAATGCTGATTATTATGATGCTGAAGCTGATAATGACAACGAAGAAATTTTAGAAGAAGGTGTTGTTGAAAGAGGTGTTGAAATAGGAATATACGTTTTACTGTTTCTTTTTTTCATGATTTCAGACGTTTTTGAAGATCTTTGCCATGGGAAAACACTTCCTCCATCACAAGCTAGAGGTAAGCGTCTACAGTTACACATAATAGTGTTTCGTGATTTCAAATTAATTGTTTAGGTGGCAATATGCACCGTAAGGGAGGTAGTCAATTCCAACAATATCTAGTAATGTTTACGCGTTTATATCCCCTTAACGGCATGGGTTCATATTAAATTTGTTTAGTTAGGCAAATCGACACAAAGGGAGTTAGACAATGCAAACATGTGTGTCCCCTTAACAATGCAAACATGTTTAAAAATCGATTAATGAGAAATGCTCTGTGTTTCTATACAAATATCTGCATGGTTTAAATACCGAGCGATTCGTTGAAAATAAGTTTTTCTTTCAAATACTCTCGATACAAATACCGATTTAAAGATATTTGACTTCCTTACCACGATATGTGGCAAGTGCAATACACAAGATATATAACTACTTCATCCAATATATCAAAATGTATCAACAGCATTGTATTTGTTGTTGTTTTAATATGTTCGTTTTTGTTTGTTGTTGTTGTTGTTGTTTGCCTTTTTAATGTATCTGCAATTTTACCTTTATTACCCAAAGAGGTAACGTACAATACTGTTTTTTTTATGTAACTTCAAATAAAGTCGACGTCAGGCACATCGAATTTACTTATTTCGTACGCAATAGAAAGAGAACAACTTACAGTAGGGTTTTTAACATTTATTTTAGAAATGATAATGTTGAACGTGATACAGAAACAATAGCGAATATGATTTTTCATACATATATATATATAGTCTGGATTATACCAAATTACTAGCAATATTTGAATATTCACTATAACAATACAAACACATCAATTCTTTATTCACTGAACAAGTCCGTTTTAAGCATGTTTTTTCCTGCAGATATTCGACGCCTTCGTGATCGTGGTGTCCTGGAGCCTCGACGTGGCCTTCTGGGAGGGAATCTGGGCCCGCCCGGGCCAGGAAGGGGCCACCCTTCTCATTTTCATTCTGCCCTGGAGGGTCATCAGGATTGTCAACAGTAAGTGCTGAGAGTCATCGATCCCAATCTTATTAAACTCATTTCCAGTCTGACGCTGCTATACTATCCGCTTATTAAAATCATCTCCAGTCTGACGCTGCTACACTATCCGCTCATTAAAATCATCTCCAGTCTGACGCTGCTATACACTATCCGCTCATTAAAATCATCTCCAGTCTGACGCTTCTATACTATCCGCTCATTAAAATCATCTCCAGTCTGTCGCTGCTATAGTCCGTTCATTAAAATCATCTCCAGTCTGACGCTGCTATACTATCCGTTTATTAAAGTCATCTCCAGTCTGACGCTGCTATACACTATCCGCTCATTAAAATCATCTCCAGTCTGACGCTGCTATACCATCCGCTCATTAAAATAATCTCCAGTCTGACGCTGCTATACCATCCGCTCATTAAAATCATCTCCAGTCTGACGCTGCTATACACTGTCCGCTCATTAGAATCATCTCCAGTCTGACGCTGCTATACACTATCCGCTCATTAAAATCATCTCCAGTCTGACGCTGCTCTACACTATCCGCTCATTAAAATCATCTCCAGTCTGACGCTGCTATACTATCCTCTGATGATAGCGACAACCAATGAACGGACGTTACGGATTTGATTTGAATGAGATTGCATGGACCTATAAAGGCGCGGGTACCGCATTTGGAGTTACATGGCGCGGAATAATTCTGTTCTTAGGCGTAAAAAATATCTTTGTTTGAGGTTACCCGACCTACCCTAAAATGCCCCAACCATAGAACATTTTATTGAGTTTGTCAGATATTTATTTTTTTCCAATAATTAAATGTCTTTTGGAAAAATAAGTGTTTTGATTTGATAGCATGCACTACAAAACAATGTTGAAGGATATTACCAATATGTGTTGAATATTCATTCAGTTTTAGAATATTCAAGTTGACCATTAACCAAAGAAATAATATTATTTAAAAAAAAAATCTCTACCTACCTACCCTATTTTTTGGCCATGTAATCTGAAACAAACACATTTTTGTTACGCTGTACCAACCTATAGTGGCTATTTGTTGATTTCGGTGAATGATCGAATATTATTTCACGGGTGGGTATATAAAAAAAAATTCACGAGTGGCGTAGCAACGATTGAATATATAATTTTCTATGACCACGAGTAAAATAAAATTCGAGCATTCACCGTGATCAATACATTTTCTTTCAATGTTACGCTTTTTTGCAGAAGTTCTAGACGTATATTTCCGTTCTGGAAGACATAGCGTGAGAAGAAAGCTGATAAACTAATATCCTTCTTTGTTGGGAGAAAAGATCGGTTATTAAATGTCATTTAAGTAAATTTTTACCGGGGCGGAGTCGTATGGCACTTCCGCCGCTCTAAATTAGCCTGTGGTATATCCACGAAGCTTATTAGTGAGAACTCAAGTAAGTTTGTGAAAATCCTATAAAAAATTATTCATTTGGATTCCCCTACAAAGTGGGGGGCATTAAGCGTTGCACTTGTCCGTCCGTACGTCTGTCCGTTCGTGCCAAAAGAGAGTCAACTTCAAAATGGCTGCCGTTATATACTTAGAATACACTCAACTAGTACAGTGAAATTGCCTACCTTACAATCATTGTATGAACTCAATATTTGGTGATGGAACCTTTACGGGTCTGAACTTCCCTCACACGTCTTGGCATTTTTGACGAATAATGCCGTTATATATATGTAATTGGAATGTTATTCCATGAGGCCAATAATCTGTCTTTTAAGTCCTGTACAATGTGGATCTGGTGGAGCTGTACTTTAATGTTTTTCTTAAGCAGCAACCATAAATTTTCAATGGGGTTCAGATCAGGGCACTGTGCTGGTCACATTAATATTGGGATGTTGTTTGTTTTCTTCCATTCTTGTGAACGATGTGATTTATGAGCCGGGACATTGTCTTCTTGGAAAATTCACGAATTATCATAAAAATGTTTAACTACTGAAGGCCAAAGAAAGTTATCTAATGTGTCAATGTATTTAGCAGAGTCCATGTTCCCATCAATGAAAGCTAGCATCACCACACCGGTGAAACACATGCAACCCCACACCATTACTTTCATTTGGGTACCTGGCCTAGCAGCAGAGTAGCCCAGACTCTCTGGTCGCCACTTTTCATTTGACTTGCGCCACTCTTTTAACTGCCCATCAGGTTTCAAATTAACCATCATTTCATCACTAACGATAACTTTCTTCCAGTGTGTGTCCACTGTCCAGTGTAACTTGGTCCTGCACCAATAAAAGCCGCTTGCGCTTGCTGACTGTCGTAATTTGGAGACTTTTTCAAACAGCACGTCTCTTATACCCTAAAGCATGCACTTTTCTTTGAACTGTTCTTACAAATCACTGCTTTGACTGCTGGACACTTGCTTCATTAAATTTGACAGCAATATCCCGAAGAGGCTGTCTCCTGTCCCACTTAACGATCAACGAAAGTTTCCTCAACCCGCGTTCGGTTAAAATTTTCGGTCGACCACTTCTGCTGATGTTTTCTGAATAGTGTAGCAGCGTCAGACTGGAGATGATTTTAATAAGCGGATAGTATAGCAGCGTCAGACTGGAAATGAGTTTAATAAGATTGGGATCGATGACTTGAATTATATCGTTTTAAAATTTATAAATTGTACTTTTATTTATCCCAAGTAATTTTTAAAAAATTTCCGATGCACGAGATCCACCTTTAATCATCGAAACAATAATATTTTTCTCCTCTAGTGTCATTTCTTTTCCGTGTTTACCCATTTGGACAGCAGGAAGTTGTATCAAATGTTACCAGACGATAATTCTACAATACTTCCGGACCTTAGTCTGTAGGTGTTGCTTCCCTTGGATCATAATTTTGTTTAAATACTTTACATGACGCGATTGCTACTCATGGCTAATCAAATCGACAACGTCAGGTAATTGCAACGCCATTTTAAAAGTTGACTCATTTTTGGCATGAAAATTGTGTGGACTCAACTCCTGTTTAACTGCTGGGCGCAGTTTGAACAAGCTGTTACAGCTGAGCAATCTTAATGTGTAGGTGATCGTAAAGGAAGGAATTTTGGAAGCGACCAATTTTGGCAGAATTGTGGCCTAACTGCTAGGCGGATTTCAATCAAACTTTCACAGCAGAAGAACCCTAATGTGTGGGTGATCGTAAAGGAAGGAATTTTGGCTCCGACCAATTTTGGCAGAATTATGGCCCTTGGTCATTCTTTCCACTACAGAATATATACGTCACACAACAAATTTGTGGACTAAAATCCTCTTTAACTGCTTGGCGGATTGCGCTCAAACTTCCACAGATGAAATACTTTAACATGTAGGTGATCTTAAAGGGAGGAATTTTGGCTGTGAACAATTATGGCAGAATTATGGCCCTATATCATTTTTTCCGCTATAGAATACATATGAAAATAATTTTTTGGAGACAAACATTAGTGTTGGCGACACGTCCTTCGTCTGTGTCCAAACGTCTCGTAGGGTATTCGTGTCTGTGACACATCTATTATTTTCTTAAATGTTTTAATTGATTGAACATCGACGCTTCTGCTTTTTATAACTGGTTTTACAAAGACTGTTGATACAGTAGCAGTATGAAAGATACTGAAATCCAGATGGGCATAAAATTGTGCGTTTCTTTGTAGTCATGCCTAAACTGTAAAAACATGCGTACAAAACCATTACTATTGTATAGAACACGATAAAATACTGTCATAAACTGTATATTTCTTTGAAAAATGGAAGTTGAATAAGCTCGCCCTTTTTTTTAAACCGGTATTCCCGATTTAAAAATACCGCGGCTTTCCCAAATACAAGCCCTGATTCAAGTATGCGCATGCGCGACTCGACAAAACTATACTGTCAAGTGATTATCCTAAATTTAAACGGCTATGTTTTTAAATTGCTGGATGGGTTATAGCGTCTGCAGACGCTATAGATTTTAGGACGATGACGAAAACTATATAGAATCGTGCTTTTTCAGGTAAATAAAAACATACGTGTCTAATTTTTTAATGGGTGCTTTACGATTACGTAAGAAAATCATGTATTTTTCTTTCGTTTTTAAGATTGGACCATCTGGGGTGCAGTCCCTTTAAAGAACATTTTAAATGACACTAACGGTATCATAGTACAAAGATATGTTCCGTCGAAGATTTCGTTCTTTGCTTTATAATATCGACAACTTAGGATTAGAAGGTCCTATCTAACATGTGTAAAAGAAGCAATTAGGCTCTTGTAATACTTAGGTGGCGATACAAATTTTAACACATTTATACATAAATAAAGCAATGACCTTCAGCAAGCATTTATAATTAACCAAACACAAATTAAAGTACACCGAATGATTCACAGAGTCGCACGTGCATGCTCGTCATCATGCTCACATTAGACAAGTTTTACTAGCGAAGTCTGTGCATAAAACACCAGCTAACGTTGATGTTCCTTACTTTTGTGCATTTTGCAAAGCTTTTCACGCGAGCGTCTTATTAATACGGTGACATAGATGTGACATGTGCATGTTTTTATTTATGTCGTTCCCACGACATATTAAGTCGTGGGAACGAGAAATTATCTCGTGGGAACGACATAATTATGTCGAGGTAACGACATATTAAGTCGTGGGAACGAGATAATTAACTCGTGGTAATGACATATTAAGTCGTGGGAACGAGATCGTTTCTCCAGGGAACGACATAATTAAGTCGTGGGAACGAGATAATTAAATCGGGGTAACGACATAATTAACCAATCAGAATACACGTTGTTTAAAAGCATGTTTCAAAATGGCTGATACAAAAGACGCTTACATAATATCTTATTTCAATGCTGGATTAAGATACAAAGAAATTGTTTTTCTTCTGCGAAAGCAACATGGGATTTGATTGGCTCATTAAGTCGTTCCCTCGACAAAAATATCTCGTTCCCACGACATAATTATGTCGTTCCCAAAGGAATAAGATCTCGTTCCCACGAGATAAGATCTCGTTCCCACGCCTTAATATGTCGTGGGAACGACATAATTACGTCGTTCCCACGAGATAAGATCTCGTTCCCACGACTTAATATTTCGTGGGAACGACATACATAAAAACATTCACATGTCACATCTATGCCATCGTATATTAAGGTTAAAATCAGTAAATCAAATCTCCATAGAATCACGTAGTACAGTGTTCGAAAACTTAACAATTTTATTAATAATACTTGTATGTTTTCACGATAATTGTATCTGAATGCACAAAAGATGGCATATATGAACTAATCATTTAAATCATTCTCGTCCATGGGAAATGTCACCCTTTTACAAAAGAAAAATCGAAATATTTAAAACACACGGTCTACTTTGAATTAGACCACTGTAGGACTAAGTTTCATAATTAATTTTTCACATTTGTTAAAAATCGGATCTCATTCCTCACAGGTAATACAATTGAGATTTTAGTCTTTAAACAGCACAGTCTTATTTTTCACATTTTCTGTCAAGTTTGATCGCATCCAGTTTCTTATATGCAATTAAATCGTATTATTCTGTGATCCTCGCGCATACCCGGTTTTGTTGCCAGTCCCATTCTTCTCATTTAAAAATGTGACAAATGAGATGCTATTCTTCAAAGATGTGTGAAAAATATGATTTGTGAAAAATGTGAGTCCACAAGACAACAGATGGATACTCGACTATTTACTGGTATTGACTCACAACCTTAACAATATTGTCCAATAATAGTTGTAGTATACTTTGACAGAAATGTGTTAGTTACTTAACGAGCCCACAGGACGAGATTAAATAATTCACATATTGATGTCTGACAATGCTTGACATCTGTGTCGTTTCCAAATTTAGCGCTGTCGCAATGTCACATGATGCAAGCTTACAGTGCCATAAGTAGCGTGTGTATAAATTACAACTAAATTTCAATATACTGCACGAAACTTATTGCACGATAAGTTTGCATATTAGGCTCCGCTTACTTATTACCGTTCTGATATCACAGTTATTGAATACCGAAACACAAAGAAAACTCTCTGAATTATGGTATAATATAATGCCATGTTTTCCTTGTGTTCAGTAATTAGGATGTTCGTCCGACTGTCCGTATGTTGGTTATATTCTCCATTTATTCATTCACTTCTATGTATACGTATTGAAATAGAAGTTCTTATTAAGTCAAATTAGTGTTATTTTACAATTGCATTAATAATTGTCCGTGTTTAAACTTATACTTCGTATATTACATTTTTATTATCACATACATGTGTCATGTTCGCAATTTTATCGCATTCATAATTAGTCTTCGTGATTTTGGTATGGCATTTATTGCTGTTTTCTTTTATGACCTACAGTAGTTATTCGCATTGGAATGTATGTTAAAATGATATATTTCTTTTATTGAAAATAATTGATAACTATGATCGTCTTTGACCGCATTTAAACAGTACTTTAAACAGTTCTTTGGAGGGTCAATCTTCGAGTAACTTGTCACAGGTTATTGAACGATTTTCATTAATCTCATAAAAAGTCAATGTACAATTAATTAATCACTTGCTAGATGTTGTAGTGCTCTAACAAAAATGATAAATAGATTTATTTACACGAGTATGAATAAATGAATACATTTGCAAGACATTACGCAATTTGTTACGTAAACAAAGATATGCTAGAAAATAGTCGTTCGTGCGGATCCTCCGCATGGTATACGCCCTCAATATCGCCACTAACATAACTATTGTTCCGTATAAAGCTGAGCAATAGCTTTAAACAATATGCTTATAGGTGTTTGACTCATTTCTTTAACAATAAACCATCCAAAGCCTAAAAACAATTAATATAATGGCCATTGATTTATTATTCAAATAAATATTATTAAAATTGGACGTCCGCTTATGTTTTTTTCTATTTCCATTTATGATTCAACTACAGCTATTTTTATATTGCCTCATGACTTAATTATTAACATATTTACTTTATAATTAAGTAATAAATAGTAATAAAAAATTAATGATACCGGAAAACAGATTATTCTATGTTTCGAGCTAGTCTTACATGACGTTCTTGTTTCTCAATTTCGTTCTAGTCATACAGAACGTTCTTGTTTCTAGGTTCGTGCTAGTCATACATACCGTTCTTGGTTATAGGTTTCGTGCAGGTCATACAAGATAGTGTTTTGTGAATGTTCTTGTGTCTAGATTTCGTGTAAGTCATACAAGATAGTGTTTTGTGAATGTTTTTGTTTCTTGGTTTCATGCTAGTCATACAGTAACAGAACTCTCTTGTTTGTCGGTTTCGTGCTAGTCATGCAGACCGTTCTTGTTTCTAGGTTTCGTGCTAGTTGTAACAGAACGTTCTTGTTTTTCGGTTTCGTGCTAGTCATGCAGACTATTCTTGTGTCTAGGTTTCGTGCTAGTCACGCAGACCATTCTTGTTTCTAGGTTTCGTGCTAGTCGTAACAGAACGTTCTTGTTTTTCGGTTTCGTGCTAGTCATGCAGATTGTTCTTGTGTCTAGGTTTCGAGCTAGCCATACAGACCGTTTTTGTTTCTAGGTTTTGAGCTAGTCATACAAAACTTTCTTGTTTCTCGGTTTCGTGCTAGTCATACAGACCGTTCTTGTTTCAAGGTTTCGTGCTAGTCATACAGAACGGTCTTGTTTCAAGGTTTCGTGCTAGTCATACAGAACGGTCTTGTTTCAAGGTTTCGTGCTAATCATACAGACCGTTCGTGTTTCTAGTTTTCATGCTGGTTATACAGACCGTTCTTGTTTATGGGTTTCGTGCTAGTCTTAAAGACCGTTTTCGTTTCTCGTTTTTTTGTTAGTCTTACAAAACGCTCTTCTAGGTTTACTGTTAGTTCTACAGAACTTTTTGTTGTTTAAGAGCTTGTACATGACATTGAACTTTTTTGTTTCTAGGTCTGTTGAAGTCATACCAATGTCTCAATACAATGGATCTTCGGCAAATCTTTATTTTTAAGTATCTTGCTGGTCAAACATGAGTCTTGTGACTTGTGAATATATTTGAGCGTTCTTGTGTTTGTTTGTTTTATGCTAGTGATGCAATGTAGGTTGTCGTGAATGCTTCTCAACGTTCTTGTTTCTAGGTTTCGTGCTAGTCATACAAGATAGTATTTTGTGAATGTTCTTGTTTCTAGGTTTCGTGCTAGTCATACAAGATAGTATTTTGTGAATGTTCTTGTTTCTAGGTTTCGTGCTAGTCATACAAGATACTGGTAGTGTTTCGTGAATGCATCTCGACGTTCTTGTTTTTTTAGGTTTCGTGCTAGTCATACAAGAGAAGGACCTGGTGATGCTGAAGGTGGTGAAGCAGCGTCTGCGGATGGCACTGAGAAGAGACAAGGAGACCGCGGCAAAACTCGATAAGTACAGGGTAGGGATGAGGAAACAAAATGTGTTTAGTGGACAAATTAATAGCTTTTATTCTAACATGATACTCGCTGATTGAGAACAAAATAATCGCTGTTAAATTACCAAAAAAAAAACAACAACGCCAAAAGTAGTCCCGATTCTGAGCGCAGCAGAGTACACTGCAGCTATCACTAAAATTTGCAAAAATATATGTCAGACCATATCAGATTCGAAATAATGTTCGCATTATAGTTGAATATTGGCTAATAAACAAAGATTTGTCGTTGTGATGGGATATATCAAACCACTTCGGCTAAAGCCCTCGCGGTTTAATTCCTACGCATCAGAACTCTAAATCGTTGTTTATTAGCCGATAAACAACTCTAAGTCGAAAATTATTTCTTAATTAACCAACCGCAAGAACAGCAGTGTTGTTTTTATTGGTGTAGTGCCAGTGTTAAACGTCATTTATTTATTGCAAAATAATTATGTAGGATATAAAACGTGAAAAGTGATAATGAGTGACGTGCTGAAACCATTTAATCGGAATTTGAATTGTTTGTAAGTGTTTTGTACTTTACAAAAAGATTCTCTCTAACCACATGGTGTCAGTTTCTGTATTAAACACACTAAATCAGCCTTTTTCGTTCCACAATATTAATTTTCATGTGTTATAAAGTCGGTTAAAATGGTCCTTAAAACAAAATTTTAAGATAATGACATGCAAATTAGAAGCCTTTTGAGTCTAATTGTTTTGACAATTACAGGGAAATACGTCATTGCGTTTACTAAATGATTGATTTATAGTAATTTCGTTTTATGTAAGATAGTTATTAACCTATTAGAAACTGCCCCATATGAACTAGAGAAATGTATTTGTTACTTAAAAATAAGGTTATAGATTCAGTTTGAACGTTAGTGAACTAGTTCATTGCGCTCTTAATTACGCCCCAAAGATGCATTTGTCGTGGGGGGTGTTTTTCGACCAAATTTTCTAATTGAAGAGATAGGTGTATTGTAACATTCGCAAGTTATATAACGCATACTTGTCTGTCTGTCTGTCTGTGTGTCTGTCTGTCTGTCTGTCTGTGTGTCTGTGTGTCTGTCTGTCTGTCTGTGTGTCTGTCTGTCTGTGTGTCTGTCTGTCTGTCTGTCTGTCTGTATGTCTGTATGTCTGTCTGTCTGTGTGTGTGTCTGTCTGTCTGTCTGTGTGTCTGTCTGTCTGTCTGACTGACTGACTGCCTGGTCTGTCTGACTGACTGACTGACTGACTGACTGCCTGACTGACCGACTGACCGACTGACCGCCCGACCGACCGCCCGACCGACCGACCGACCGACAGACCGACCGACCGACCGACCGACTGACAATCTATCTGTTTGAAAATGGCGTAACAGCGCAATTATTAACAATGCACCCGCACGACGGTCGAAATAAAGGCTTTAATTTAAAGGTATGATTTAGCGGAGGTTCAAACCTACGACCGCACAATGCCACACAGCCAATGGAGCATTATTGTTTGTTACTAGATCTAGCTAGCTGTGGTAGAAAATCATAAAGTGTAAAATATGCTTTCTCCCGGACGCTTACCAGCTTACCCAATGTCAAACCTGTCCTCAAATATATTTCAGCATTACATATTTGACGACTGAGTACATAAATGCTGACGTCTCAGGACATGACATTTCCCTCGTTTAGTATGCGCATGAATTTTACATAGAACCCTTTTTGCGAATAACTAAACTTAATTCGTCTTTTTAGAAAGCCAGTATACAACGAAGAGCTGTTCAAACAATGTCCGATTGTATCACAGAAAGAATGCGCAATTAGGACACTAGGCCATTGTCGGTTCTGTGAAAGAGCTGTTTATTTTACCACAACTCTGTCCCATTTGTATATAGATATTTCTGATAATTGACGGGATTGCAATAATTTGGTAGAGACAAAAGACGCCTGTGCACAAGAAAACAGAGACACATTTAATTTGTTGTGTGGAAAGCTAAGGAGTTATTAATATAGTAAGAAACAAAAGCTTTTTAAAAAAGAAAAGACCAAAAATATTGTTGAAAAGTTAGTTCCGTTTTTTGGAAATCTGTTTAGTTTTCAAGCAATGCCAAAGATATGGTTGAAAAGAAATGCAGGTCCGTTTTAAGAATTCAGTATTATACAGTTTCCTCACAAAATCTTAAAACGCTGTGTCCATCGCAGGAAAAAAAAAAGAGAAAAAAATCTCTATAATACAGTGCATGATCACATGAACGACCCCTGACAATCTCATGAAAACCAAATCCTTACATTCGCTCGATTTGTCGTTGAATAGCGATATGGATAGAATAGCAAACTTAAACTGCATATGATGTTAATGAGATTGATGCCCTTAGAAACCGAAAGACAATTTTGAAGAAACCGAAAGACAATTTTGAAAAAAAGAAGTTAAAAAAAAGAATAACTTTTTTTTAATGTGACTAAAAATTAAGTGTCGGCGTTTCGACACACTGAGATGCATTGATTAATACTCGAATATTTAAGTTGTGGCATTTCTACATCCGTTTTGATAAGACAAGTGTGTCAACAGTTTGATGAAATGCAATCATCATGCTTTGCGTTATAAATGAACAACCACCGTCACAAGTGTGAATTTCTTAGTTGATTTTGCATTTGGTTCATGACTTCACAGTAGGGTCATTGTATGTGTTAATTTATTTTTGTGATGTTGTTATGTTTCTGTCTTTTGATGTTACGTGTATGTTTTTATGTGTGTGGTTTTTTTTTTCTTTAATTGTATTCCGTATTTCAATATGATAAGTAACATATGCTAATACAAAACCTCAAACGTACAATATTAACTGTTTGACAGCTTTTTGTTCTAAAAATATTGTTTTTATATTCAAATTAACTGAAACTGTTGTTGTTCTTGTCGCTGTTGTTTCTAAGCAAGTGCAGGCCATGTCTATTCTGTTTTATTATGCATCGGAACGACAACCGTTGGTTATTACCGTAATAATCAACGCTAGCCCGTCAATTATTTCGATTCTAACACGATTCTATACATAATTCGTCTGTATTTTTCAAGGTTATGAATAAGAACTATATTTAACTTATACTCCGCCCATTGCCCATTAAGTACATTCACACGTGCGTTTCATTGACGTCAATAAATCGTAACAATTAAAAAAATGACGTCAGCTTCTTGGATAAACATTGAGCAATGAATCAATGTGACGTCATGCATATTGATAAATACAGTGACAATATTACGTTTACAAGCGCAAATTAAAAGCGTATTAACAAAGCGTATACGTTTTTTTGTGGACTTTGATATAAAATAGGTAGAACATGTGTGGTTTTATTGCGCTACATACTGCAGAAAAGATCTGTTTGTCACATCTTTGCTATAGCGCGTTCAAGCACGTGCATTTTACGGAACAATTTCTTCGAATTTCCGGAACTATTTTCAAAACATTAGGCTCCGCCCATGATTTGTTGCAGAATAACCAACGTTTGATTTTTTTCGTGATCTATAAAAAACTCGCCGCGTGCCGTGTTAGAATTGGCCTTATAATATGACTTTTAAATAAACGTTATTTTATTGGCTCAGCGATACACCCTTGAAAGAAAATCACACATGATGTTGCACAGTTTTTACCTCACCCGTGCATACAACAGATGACATTGCACAGTAACTAAAAATAGTTTATTTGGAATCCCAATAAAAGTACGAATTTTGCCGAGGCTCGTTTCGTTCGATTACCTTTTGTCCCGAAGTACGAGTCGGTCATACTCGCTCATGGTCAGCTTTTGTGATTCCCCGTTGTCCGTCGTCCAGTGTCCGTGCGTCTGTCGTGAACTTTTCATTCAAACGACATCTCCTCCTAAACCACTTGGCAGATTTTTACCAAACTTCACAGGAATGATCATTGGGCGGTCATCTTTCAAAGTTGTTCAAATCGTTACGGTCCGATGCATATGTAGGTCACCTGAGCCAAAAATAGATTTTTAAAGTGTAAACTTAAAAAATCTTCTTCTCTGAAACCGCAGGCCCAGAGGATTCATGTTTGGTATGTAACATCCTATAGTGGTCCTCTACAAAGATTGTTCAAATTATGCCCCTGGGGTCAAAACTGGCCACGTCCCGGGGGTCACATGGTTTATATACAATATACAGCAAAATGACTAAAAATATTCTCCTCTGAAACCGCAAGGCCCAGAGGTTTCATATTTGGTATGTAACATCCTTGAATGGTCCTTTACAAAGTTTGTCTGGGGTCAAAATGGGCCACGCCCCGGGGGTCACATGGTTTATATACAATAAACAGCAAAATGACTAAAAATATTCTCCTCTGAAACCGCAAGGCCCAGAGGTTTCATATTTGGTTTGTAACATCCTTGAATGGTCCTTTACAAAGTTTGTTCAAATTATGCCCCTGGGGTCAAATCTGGCCACGCACCGGGGGTCACATGGTTTATATAGACTTAAATAGCACAATGTCTTTAAAAATCTTCTTCTCTGAAACCGCTAGGCCCAGAGGTTTCATATTTGGTATGTAACATCCTATAGTGGTCCTTTACAAATTTTGTTCAATTTATGCCCCTAGGGTCAAAACTGGCCACGCCCCGGGGGTCACATGATTTATATACGCTTAAATAGCAAAATTACTTTACAAATCTTCTCCTCAGAAATCGCAAGGCCCAGAGGTTTCCTATTTGATATGTAAAATCGTATAGTGGTCCTCTACAAAGACTTTTTAAAGTATGACCCTGTGGTCAAAACTGGCCACCCCCGGGGGTCACATGGTTTATATAAACTTAATTAGCAAAATGTCTTCAAAATCATCTCCAGAAACCGCAAGGCCCAGTGGTTTCGTATTTGGTATGTAACATCCAATAGTGGTCCTCTACAAAGATTGTTCAAATTATGCCCCATGGGTCAAAACTGACCACACGCCAGTGGTCACCTGGCTCAGAGGTTTGTTTAAGATTGTTCAAATTATGCCCCTGGTATAAAAAATAAGCCACACCTCGGGGATGCAAATTGTGATTTGGTTACAAGGTCTCGGGTGAGCGTCCAAGGGCCCTCATGGCCCTCTTGTTTGTTTTGATATTATGATTGAAACAAATAAATGTGTGTTGTTCTTTCTTCTTAAAACGCCATCAGTGCCATTTATTTTATATGTCATATGATAAAACATGTATGGACTTTTTAGCTGTGCACTATAATGCGATGGTGAACAGCCAAATTCACATTACACTAAATAAATAAGTAATGTAGGGCTATACTCTCTAAATAACTCAACAAGTTTAACTCGAAGACATGTTTTTAGGTTTAGGCACTTGCTTTGATATTCTTTTTTGGAAATGTTGGTAGGGTAAGCATTGGTATGCACTAATAAATCACTGATATGTTTTAAGAATGGAGACTACAGTATGACACTTGCGCTGAGGCGGATTACACTCAACTAGAAAGTAGCCGGTAAAAAGATGGTGATAAAACAGTCAACTTTGTTTAGTGACGAGTTCTTTCTTACACATTACATGGCATACCCTTTTTATGGCTTAATTCAATTCAGCTTAGAATGCTCTTTAAGAAATGGTATGGTTATAAGGGTCCCTATGTGCAAAATGTTGCATTTGTTTTTGGTTAAAGTTATCGCGTTTACCTTAAATTACCTAAGGATTAGACTGAGTATATTGGAACCTCTCGGCTGTCGCCTCGTTCAATGTGGATTTTGCTGTGCACCATCACACACGATATTGCACAGCTAAAAAGTCCATATTTGTATAATAAAGAACGGTTCTTTCTTCTTGCTATCTTGGAAATATTATTCTAACATGATACTCGCATATTTTTCTTTAGACAGTGAAAACAAATTTCGTTGTTGTATACCCAGTAAACAACGCGAAAAAAGAAGTTCCGAGACTGGCATCATTCTTTCAGATTTTATCACAAAAAGTGACATCACAATGAATTTGTTTCTATGAATGACGTCATTGGTAACAGCAGAGACGCGCGTTTAAACGTTCGCGCGGGAAGTTGGGTGTAACATAGCAAAATGTAGTTCTCATTATAATTGCAAAAATTTTTATCAGATCATGTTTAAATGGAAATAAAGTTTGCATTGTCGTTGTTTATCAGCCAATAAACAATGCTTTGTTAGTTTGATGCATGGCTATTAAACAAACCACTCGGGCTTACGCCCTCGTGCTTTAAATCAGAACTCCAAATCGTTGTTTATTGGCCGATAAACAACGACAGATCAAAAATTGTTTCTTAACTGAAACTTAACACGATCTCGATCATTTTCCGTCTAAATATATGAGGCGTGTCGTGGGAGAACCGGGCTTAATGCATGTGCGTAAAGTGTCGTCCCGGATCAGCCTGTGCAGTCCGCACAGGGTAATCCAGGACGGCAAATTTCGCCTACAGCGGATTTATGTTTAAAAGATACTTCATTAAATCTGAAAATACCAAAAACGCGGAAAGTGTCGTCCCGGATCAGCCTTGCGGACTGCACAGGCTGATCAGGGACGACACTTTACGCACATGCATTACGCCCGGTATTCCCACGACGCGCCTCATGTAGACTCTATATTGTTTCTGAATACGTGCGACTAATTTTTGGTGTTTTTTCCGGATAAGTGTCGTCATACCACGTCTATTTTTAGCCTGAGGTGCACTAGTTGCAAGGCTTTCGTTTGGACTTTTTCAGATAATTTCTAATTTTAGCTCGAGGTGCTCGGTCCGTGCTCCAGTTGAAAGTCTTTGGGGGGGGGGGGGGGGGCGAATAAGTGACGTCATATTATTTCTATTGCTTAGATCGGCATTTGCCAGTTGAAAGGCTTTCTTTGGTACTTTTCGGATACTTGACGTCATATCGTTTCTATTTTTAGCTCGAGGTGCGCCAGTTGCAAGGCCTATGTAGGAAGCACGGAGCAGACGAAAATTCGATACAGGCCTGTTGCCCAACAGGTACGTTCTTGTGCAGAGAATCGTCTGCTACCGAGAGTTTTATTCTTAGCTGGAAAATTGAAGCAAACAATCATCTGTTTAATGCTGGCCTTAAACAATGTTGTATATTCTCATATTTCGAAATTGATTTTGTAACTATTTTTTATTGTCTTGAAATCTTGTATGAAGTTCCAGTAGTGTTTTATGTTTACAAGTATCAGTGATGAAGAATTTCAATCACAAAAAATTAGGAACCGCATGTGAGATGCAAGTAAAAGTGTCGAAACTTTACCATTTCATTGAAATCTCATTTTGAAGTTTTAGCACATATTCATGATAGGCTTTTATAGTTATAAGAGCGCAATGTATCATCGACCCAACATGACTTAACTGTGTATTTAGTTTTGTGTTTTTTTTATTCGGGAAAAGATTGAACTAAACATCAGAGTAATGTATCATCGGACCAACACGCTTTGTTTTTGATTTGTTTGTGTATTTGGATCTTTCGCCATTTTTAACAGTATTTCAGTCATATCACTGCGGTCAGTTAACCTACTCACTATTTTCTTGGGCAAGCTTAGCCGATCTAAGCGGTTTACCAGTATTAAGTGCACATACTTATGCCAGTAACTGACAGCTGCCCTACTTGAATCAGAGGTAGGGGGAGAATGGAATGGCCGTAGGAATAATTTTATGACCAATCCCCACACAAGTTATGTGGCCGGGCTGGGATTCGAACTCACAATCCCCGCATTAACAGTCCAGCGCTGTACCAACTGAGCTAGCCGGGCCCGGTCCCAATACGCTTTACATGTGTATTTAGTAATAACAGTGTGCATATTTATGAACTAAATAGCAGAGAATTGTATCATCGGACTAACACGTTTACATGTGTATTTAGTAATAATAGTGTCCGTATGTATGAACTAAATATCAGTGCACTGGATCCTCGGCCCAATATGCTTTACTAATGTGCATATTAATGAACTTAATATCAGTATAATGTCTCCTCGGACTCACAGGTAGGCGGCGCCGCAGCAGCCTCTTCCAGAGCCTTACCAGTCTGGCATCCGTGGCGTTAGTCAGCGCCATGGGGTCGATGCCACCCAACTCAGTGGGTCACGTGTCCTCATCCAGCGAATCAGAAGACGAGGATGTGACGTCACCTCCGGTCGGTGGCAGACGACAATCGGACAGCTCCATCGGAAGTGTGGTATTGACTCTGTCACCGGAACCGGAAGATCTGGATAGTGAGATAACGGTTCACAATGGCAAGATTAACAAAGCCTTTAACTTTGATGACGACGTCGTCGCGAAATATGATAACAATGTTCCCAAAAAGGTATGTGCAGCTGTAGTTGTTAGTTTTTAGTTTAAGTTGAGTAGTTTTCTTTATCAATTAAATATGTGTCTATTAAATAGTTTTTTTCTAAAAAGGGGTGTCAGGAATTTCGTTGCTAAAGCGCCTAGAAACTTTACTTTATCTGTTCAATTTATTTTGATTTCAAAACTCGTAGAGTTCCTTGATTGGATAACAGTAACGATTTGAGAATAGTAACGAGTTGGATTATTCTAAATAACCAAATTTGAAATTTTTATTCCAGGATGCATCGACAAAGCTTTGAGGGATGTCATTTGTCTTGTTTCGAGTTTCAAGGGGGTTACAAGTCGTAGCCAGGAGCGGCTGTGAGACTCACCAGCATGGAACCCGTATTATTAACAATCTTAAGACATAGCTGTGATAATATTCTAACAAGTTATTTAATCAATGTGAGAGTTATGTAATTGAAAACACAAATGTTTATTTTGACACTAGATGTGTCTTTGTTTCAAGTAGGGTCCCACGCACCAAACGCTACTACTTAATCCACTGTCACATTAAACTATATAAATATAATGAGACGTAAAAAAAGTTGTTGGTTTCCGCTTACCCGACCCCTCCCCCCCCCCCCTCCCTCCACCTTTTCCGCCGACCCTAAAAGTTTGTTTGCCTGTCAATTATTTACTTTTCTGATTTTCGAGAAAAAAAATAGCAGTTTCGCTTATGTTGTAAGTATCTTGCCAAGAATCTCTTAAACCTTATTTATAGTTAAGGTACAGTTTCTTTGTTGGGAGGTGTTTAAACATTTTTCATGCAGTTCAATATACTTAAACTGTGTGGTGAATATGCGGCGAAGAGAAAAAGTTAAAATGAAAAAGTTATATTTTACCTCCCCTCCTAGATTTGTGCGGGGATGTAAGCGGAAACCAACCATTTATTTTTTCTTTGGCCTGAGTATAATAAATTTATTATAAAACAAATGTCAATTGTAATGCTATATGATTGTATACGATCATTTATTTACTCCGAAGATTTGTTATAATTTTTACGCATATGCCTGTAGATAACAGTGGAGTATATTACAGTGTATTATCCTATGTGTAAATAATATGTGTATAACTTTTTATGTAATATGAGTACTTATATTTTTATGTGAAATGTATATGAATAACATGCAGTGTACATGTGGGCTATGTAAATACGACAATAGGTCAGTTACAGACCGATGCAACTTAATGGTATTCTAGTATTAACGTTACATGGTTACAAATATGCGGATATTAATAACTGTTGGTTGCATTGTGCTATGTGTTTGGCTATGTGTTTGTTATATGATGTATATGTTTTTATATGTATTTTTGTACTTGATTATTTACAGTTACTGTTACAGACACTGATTCCAGTTAATAATTCCATTTACAGTAAAAATGATAGGAAACAATACTGAATCAGCATTGGTACTGTATTATTATGCTTTACAACGACAGTTCAATTTCTTACACAATAAGTGCTTATAAATGTAAAAAAACAACAGTATTTGAATGGTTTATCTACACATTAAATGCATACACATGAACTGTGTTTTTAATGATTTATAAAATTAATATTTGAAATGTTCATATGTGGCGCGTCGTGGGAAAACCGGACTTAATGCATGTGCGTAAAGTGTCGTCCCGGATTAGCCTGTGCAGTCCGCACAGGCTAATCCGGGACGGCACTTTCCGCTTTTATGGTATTTTCTGTTTCAAGGAAGTCTCTTCTAATAATAAATCCAAGTTCGCAAGTTAAAATAAAGCAATACAATTGTGTGTTATTTGTATTCAGCACTACCAGCTCATACTTAGTCATGTCCCTTCGTTTTGATAAAACGTATTGAGTTGCGTACCTTACACGTGCTATCGAGAGCTTAAAGAGGAACTATGACGATGTTGTACGAAAATTATATTGTACAACCATCCCTTGATTCTAATGATGTCAGTATATTTTTTTAAATAATATAATAAATGTTGAGAATAACCTAGGTTCCAAAATGCGCATTAAGAGAAAAATTCAAAACTTAAATAATACTTTGCTGCGCAGCGAACATATACATGTATACACAGCGTCTAGACGAGTCAGATCGGTTGATGACGCATGCGCAATCCTTATTTTGTCTTTCAAAACCGAATGTAGCCGTTGTTGTAGGATAAACTTGCTGTATCGACAGAAAATATACATTTGCATTGTTCGGTAAGAGAAATAGTTTTTGTCGATGTTGATGTTTACTTATGTTATATAAAACGTTTTTTTTGCTTGTGGGTAATGAAGGAGAATGAAATAAATCTATAAAAGTCACCGCATGCAAATATCATGTACCTGAAAATGGTTTGCACATATATTTTCAATATACAGTCGTGATTTCATCACATATAGTCCGATGAAACTCATTCATTAAATGATTCGTCTTAATAACTACAAATGTTTTCATACGTATGTAATTTTATTTTTGCTTCATTGAAATTTAAGCAAAATTTTACTAATATAATTATTGTGTTGATGCTGCTGCTGCTGCTGCTGCTGCTTTCACCGCCTATTGAACCACTTGCAAATTCTACAATGCAAATTCAAGGGGCTCATTGACGGCATCTCGCATAAATACAGACACGTATTTAAACAAGGTAATATCCTATTTTTCTCGAACATGATTTTGTGAGTGGCAACAATATATTAATGGAATCGAATCGTTCAAAAAAAATGCCTACAAAGGCAAAAAGTGTTTTAGATGCATGGTTCCAGAGGAATTCAAACTCAGGCCTAAAAAAATCGCGCAATGAAAAAATCCGTACCTCATGCAGCGTTTCTCAATCGTGCGCATGCGCATTAGGGTGCATAATGTACATTTTATTCAGATCAAGTTTACTACCACTAGATCTACTAATTTTCCAGCGCCCAAGAAAGCGTCATCGATAACCACCACTCTTTATATAATAAAATTATGTACGTTTGTACACAGTTTTTAGAAGCAAGGTCATCATATTGTGCATGCACATTGTTTAAATAATAATTCTCTGTACATGAACTTTATTTTTGTAAATGTTTGTGTCGACATACCATCAAAACGCGCCGTTAAAGGGTCTTTTAAAATTAATTGATATGGTAAAAATTATGTAACTTGTCTATGCATAATTACCATAACTAACAGACCGATGTATGAAATACGTAAATCAAAGAGACAACATAGTTTACCCCAAGTCCATAATTGTCTTGACCTTTTCAGTTATTAATAAAACACGTATACGCATCAAATAAAGGTCTTCATTGCGTAATTTGCATAATTCGTTATGCCGAGTACCGTTCTTTTATGTTATGGTCGTTGACGTAAAAAGCATGTGTACATGCCAAAAGGTGTTTACACAAGAATAATACATGTATAATATGTATGTATGCACATTACTTTCCAATACACATCTGTCAATATCGTCTGTAAATGTGTCAAGGTTAGTGTAAAACTCGCGTCAAAATGTCGTCTGCACTGAGATCGGCTATAAACAACAACAACAACAATACCGACAAGCAGGCCTAAGTTGCGTTAAGTATATGAATGTTTTACCGTG
Organism: Congeria kusceri; assembly: GCA_027627225.1. Lineage (NCBI taxonomy): Eukaryota > Metazoa > Mollusca > Bivalvia > Myida > Dreissenidae > Congeria > Congeria kusceri. The sequence goes on from CM051027.1 coordinate 65,387,363, forward strand.
CCATACTTATGCATAAGGTTACCAGATAATTTTCAGGCAAGTTTAACAAATCGTCACTAAAAATTTGAAAAACTTTCGAGAAACATATGTTGTTGTTTTCGTGAAAATATTAACTGGATATCAAGAAAAATCAAATCAAATCAAAAATCAAATTAGTTTCCAAAAATCAAATTAGTTTCCACTATTGCATAAGATAATCAAAAGTTGTTAGCGAAATAGTATTACTTATCAAGAAAACGTAAGATTTCCATGAAAAGTTACGCTATTCTGGTAAGATAGTTGTTCTTTTTCAATGAAAATTTCTAAACTTTCAAGAAAATATTATATGCCTTTCGCGATATATACAGTTTTATGTATTTATTATATAAAAAAAACAACAACACGAAATAAATACAAAGTTTGTTGATTTCATTGTAATTATTTTATTTCATCTCTAACTCCACTAGGGAAAATATTAGATCTATGTATGTTCTATGACAATTCATTCGATAAAATACCATCTTACACTGAAATCATCAAATATGTTCCATAAAATATCCTTTATATCTTCATATTAGTGGCGGCGGACTATGGCTTAACACCCGTTATTAACGATTTCGTCGACGTCTACGTTAATAATCTTGCGTAACTAGACAGACAACGGCGTGTTAGCAAATAACTTCAATTAGCAATTGACAGGTTACACGATTTCATCAGGGCAAATCGTTTAAAGGTAAACAATTGTGTTCAAAAACACCTGTAAACTACGACATGTTTGTAACAAGTACCGAATGTCGAAGATATAGAGCATACTCGGTTAGTGCTGAATAAAGATACATTTATTTAGCGAGGTTTAGAAAACCTGAAGCACGAGTCCTGGCTAGTGGTTCACGCTTTCGTGCCGAGCAAATAAACATAGGCGTATCTTTAATCAACACTTACCTAGTATTATATTTATCCCATTCCCTTTATTTTGAAAATAAACGCAATACAATACACTAAATAAGTGAAAAACAGAAAATGACAACACGATGACGTCATTAGACTGCGCGTGTTTGCTTTATACCACAGTGTGTGAACAAAGCTAAGTTTATCCTATGGAGTGTCAATACCGACATGATGATGGGATAAAATTAAGATTTAATGAAGAAAGCAAAATCGCTACTAGAATATTCTGTTAAAACTTGTACGGTTAACACCTTTTCGAACCCAGTATAATGCAATATAATTGTAAACCCCATTTAGTATTGTTTACACGGTGAATACATTTTTCAACTTAATACATATAGGATAGTTGTTGATTTCGGTGTAAGATCCTAATTTATTTCACGAGTGTTAATATAAAATAATATATTCACGAGTGGTGCAACCACGAGGGAAAATATCTATTTTTTATGATCTTGATTGAAATAAAATACGATCTTAAACTGAAATCAACAAATATAAAATTCTTTTTATTTTATGCTTTTTTCATCGTTTATTTTCCATTTCAAATGGGTTAAACTAGAAAATTTCGCGGGACTCATAATTCCATGACGTCAAAATATTGGCGTCATGTCACAATTTTGAGTCCGTTTCATGTACTGCATTAAATCGGGAACAAGTGGGAAACAGTGAACATTCATGTAAAAGCGATAGCTTTAACCAAAAATAAATGCAACATTTTGCACATAGGGACCGTCATAACCATACCTTTTCTTAAAGAGCATTCTAAGCTGAATTGATTTTAGCAATAAAAAGGGTATGTCATGTAATATGTAAGAAAGAACTCGACACTAAACAAAGTTGACTGTTTTATCACCATCTTTTTAGCGGCTACTTTCTAGTTTAATGTAACCCGCCTCAGCGCAAGTGTCATACTGTAGTCTCATATCTTAAAACATATCAGTGATTTATTAGTGCATACCAATGCTTACCCTACCAACGTCTCCAAAAGGAATGTCAAAGCAAGGTGTCTAAACCTAAACACCTTGTCTTCGAGTTAAACTTGTTGATTTATTTAGAGATTACAGCCCTACATGACTTATTTATTTAGTTTAATGTGACCTTATCAGAGAGGTAGTCTTCACTGTTTTAAAAGCTTGAATTTTATTTCACTGATATTTTTGTATAAATCATAAGAAAGCATAAAATAAATAATTCCAATGAGAAAATAATTGTTAAATAGCCGTTCCTTATTTGGATTATATACATGTAGTTGCATTTATTACGAATATGGGGCACTGCTAAATATTTGCTTCAGTTTAAATACATGTTAAAAAGTATGCTTTTGGTTTAAGTAAACAAAATATAAGAATTTGACCTATACATACTTATATAATATGTCGTTGTATGTATGTGTAATCAATCTCTTGAGACAACTAATTCCGGTTTCGGACAGTGGGTTAACATTGGAAATTTTTCGGACAGTAAGTTAATATATGACGGCTGGAAAAAAATACAACAATCGATACCCGTTTTATGACACAATACTCAAGGTTTAATTGCAAACCCGCAATGATTTTGACGCGAATTGCATAACGTTATAGGCGTAGGTGATGTACGTCGAACGTTTTATTACGTTGAACCGTTTTCGTTCGATTGGTTTCAATAAAAGCTATTGACGCTTTCGACATGATTGATTGTACTCATTAAATCGACAAATCGATTATGAGAATGAAGCACAGCCGGTGTCTTCTAAGCTTTACACGCCACTAAATATGTTTGCATTCCGACATACTGACCTAAGGCCAACGGACTTGCTATTGGACGCCTGCTTTGCCCTTAAACAGTCAATCATCGATTCATTAAACATTCAGCACAACATTACAACCCGATACTATTTGAAATATAAAGAATGCTATCGTTATTTATCTTTCCTTATTGTGTACACACAGCTTAAATTGGCCTGTTGACGGCAGAGTAGTGTTTTCTGGGAAATTTAACTACTTCTAATTTGGTCCATACCATGGTCGAAGTCATACTTTCAAATCGGTTCTCTGCAAATAATAAAGGTAAATATGATAACAACGAATATCCATGGCAAAAAGTGTAAATGAACCACAGCGTTTTAATACCTTTATATCAGGTTTGATTTCATGAAGAACTTCTGTGTAAATAAAAAAGAATTTGGTTTAATTATTGTCGCCCATTTAGCGCTAATAATTCAAAGGAAAAAGGAAAAGTTCTACTGAGCTGTTTTCGAATAGAAGTGGGCTTATGTCTGTGATGTGACCGCTGTTTTAAGTCATTTATTATATGTTTTTCAGTGAAATATAGAATTTTATTGGTGAAATAAAATCAGATATTTCCACAGTTGGGACAGTGATAATATAAAATTTAAAATTTTCACTGTAGTGAAAATTTAACATAAAAAACAGACTATTTTTAGACTGTTGGCGCAAGCCAACAGGATTTAGTAGTTGTATTCAGAAATCGGTCTTGAGGGAACTACTTCTTTACTCTGCAGGCTACGAGTCAGTAAATCGATAAATTACAGCGCTTCGCTCGCTGAGCAGTGAGGCTTCCTGTTATCTATGCCACTTTCTATTCATGAACAGATGACAAGAAACAGATTCTACATAAACACTAATAGACAATAATAATTATCCAGTTAGTCCACATCTGCAAGTGAATTCGTGTTATGTCTATTCATGGTATGATAGCGTATCTGTTTGTGCTGTTTACTGTGTAAGTTTAACGACAGTGTATTGACTCAGCACAATATAGCGGAGCAATCGTAAGCACTCGATTGACGATAGCTATTGTATTTGACGTATGCATAAAATTTGTGGAAAAGCATTGTTCTTCTAAAGAGAGTTTGAACGTATTTATTAATTTAATATATTTTAACAAAATCGGTATTTACCGATCATACAGTTTGTGATAAAAAACACTACAGATTGATTCGAACTTATACGGTTCGTGGACTATTTTTACCCGTTGTAGATTGACTTGTATGCATATAACTCCGTTTGCTTTTTAAACAAGTTGCACAAAAATATTTGCCTCCCACGAATTACAAAAAAAAATATAATGACGAGAATGTCGTAGATAAGTAGCATTGAATTAGGCGCGTTGAATTAGACGCGCGCTATATAAGTTTTAATTTGCAAAAGACAGTGACCTGAATCTCCAACTGCAATTGGGTCAAATACCAGCTTATACAAATTTATTTAATTAGATTGTATAGTTATGAGTTTCGATATTTGTTTTGTAGAAATGATATAACAGACAGGTGACTTACTTCAATAAAAGTTCCTTATGATAAAAATACTCTAATAATTTATTTGCTTTTAAAGTTTTGTTTTCTCGCCAACAGTCTTTATAGTCTGTCAGCGTTTTGATTATTCTTTAAATGACATACATCTTCCAGAAGTGTTTTACCTCCCTTGGCAATAGTATATACATATACTGTATTTGTATACATATGTTTACAGAAAACACATTCAACACAAATATAACATTTACAAAATGTCAGACCGATTATTGACGTTCAATCGAGTCGGAATAAAACGTATGAGGGTAAAGATTAAAATATATTTCGCATTGTCAATTTTCTCCTAATTGAAGATAGCGAAATAAAAGTAGCAGAAAATGGATTCCGTAGAAGATAGAATGTATTTTACTCATCTGAGCATTGTCAATTCTCCAAGCTGTTGTGTTATCGGACAGGTGGAGGTCATAAAAACAACATTTATTTAATGCCGTTGTCCGTTATGTGGTAAAAGTAGATTAGTGTTTTTATGAGTTGTTGCGAGATATACAGCACGTATTATAACTTGCGTAACATTCTTGTTGTTACTAATAGTAAACAGCTGACGTGATTATTTGCATTGCAAATGTTTTAGTCCAATCATACGGTTTGAAGGCGTTTTGCCATATCTGCACTTTTTGGTATATGATTTTATAAACGAATAGTTGAGACAAAACGCATAAATGCAATGTATAATGCATCAACAAAATCAACACGCACTAATAAAATTATAGCGCAAAACAGAAATAGTGCTTCCCAAATTTTTTCAATGCAGTGCATTCTATAACTTTCGAATGCAAGCATGATTATCATAAAATCATCATTCCTCGAGACGGTTTACACTTGATTTGGAACACAATGTCTCAAAAATACATCTTCTTTTCTGTCATTTGCTGATTAAAAGGTGTAAAAAAATATAATTAAAATATAATGTAACTTAACAATATCTTAATAAATTAAGCATTTAAAATAATATCATAGGTGAAACCTACTCAAGTGTCAACATAATATTGGTAAAGTTGATTATTCAAAACGACATATACCACATCTTGATATAATACATATATAAGTATTTATATTTAGGTTAGATACCAGGAAATCATTGTGTATCCCTCCGTGGAAAGTAGTGCCTATTACTAAAGAGTTCATCTTTTCTTCTGGTATAAAAGCCATTTAGCAATCTCATACATGCTTTTTGTGGTTATTTCTTGTATCCCATGTGTGTCTGGAACATTTTGGTGTATTTCATTGGAGGCTTACTGGAAAGGAGAACTTTTAAGTGTGTTTACTGTGGTAGGTAAGGTTGAAGCTGGGGTTCGAATCTTGGTTCTCAGGGTTGTAGAGCCAGTGTGTTTACCACTAGACCACGGATCCGCCACTAAATAGTTCTTCTGTAACACATTTGATGCACTGATTTCAACTTGCTCTACATGACCGCAATAATCTTGGATTTAATAGTTAACTCATTTGATGCACTGATTTCAACTTGCTCTACATGACCGCAATAATCTTGGATTTAATATTTAACACATTTGATGCACTGATTTCAACTTGCTCTACATTACCGCAATAATCTTGGATTTAATATTGTCGCGTAAATAGTTGTGCTCAAGTCATTGTCTCTATATTAATTTCATCAGGAAGTGAAATGTTACTTGGTTTTAAAACAACACACTTCACTGTTTAGTGGTCTACCACAGGGTGGATCAAATCCTTGCACAATTAATCATATAGAGAATTTGACAGTTTTATTTGCGTCAATCATTTTTTGTAGAGGAACTATTAATTGAACTACTGTTTAAGAACAACGGAACGTTTTACAGTCGTTCTCTTTCACGTAAATAGTTTTAATCAACTGAAATTGAATGTACGTCTAAATATAGTCAAAATGGAAATTCCTTACACAGATAGTTAGGAAAATGTTGTGATGAATCGCAAATGGATTTTGTATACGATTTTACGTACGCTTCCTGGAGAAAACGCAGCGTATCTATAAAATTTAAGATATTTATTGATTCAGTTAAATGGATTTGTCTTGCATTTTTCATTTTTCTTATGTCATTTAGAGTTCACTTATGGTATAAAATAGTACATTTGTGAAGAAATGCAGCGGGCGAAATGACTCTATTTTTTGTATACGTGCAAAGAAGACATAGTTATAGAAAAAAACACTCACACAAATTAAACATATTTTCGTATAAAAAGGACGAAAAAATCATACAAAATACTATATACTAACGAGTTGTGAATTTATCAAGCAATAATAGGATACTATCATACACATTTAATTGTGTTTACTCAATACAGACTGTGTTTTCATTCTAACAGATTTCCCATTAAGTAAGGGCATGAACTAATTTCACGACCAAATGACCACATTTTCAAAGATTTTTTTTCTTTGCTACATCAAGTTATTTTTTGCAAATCAAAATAATAGTTGTCCAAGAAAATGCAGTTCCAGAAACGTAGTCTAGATTCATATAAGCCTTGTATGTGTTCAAATCCTATGAGGCTAATATTTATTTACACTTGTTTAAAATTGATTAATTCTGGACCAAGTGTGAGGTTTTGCGCCATTTAACCGATTTAACCCTTGATTGCGTTTCAGTGACCTTGCCCAGGCGGTCACCCCAGTTTTAAATATCCTTGTGTTGAGCGCTGTTCAGGATTTCCCTATTCTCGCAGCTGACTGAGCAATTACCGACTGCACTGTTTCAATTGCAGCAGTGACTTGATCTCAGCTGATAAGGGTCACCACACGTGAGCACTCTGTGACCACAGCAGGAGTAAAATACTCCAGATTTGGGGTGGGGTGGGGGGTCAAATAAAGAAGGTTTAAACTATGCCTTCAACACTAAATATTATATAAATATCTTCTATTCCATATTTAACCATATTTAACAATAAACACAATGGTAAACTGAGCAGTACGGTGTATATCGAACAGTTAAACAACGATAAATGCTGTCGTTTCGATCCAGAAAACATAAAATATCAATGCATAATGATTTAATAATATGTTTTTGTATGAATTCCTCATTCATTTAAATCTGAATGAAGACGTGAGAAGTCTTTCCTGTACAAATCAGGGGTACTCTTATATAAATCACCCCATTGCCTGCCAGTTTATCAACTTTCAGACATTGGAACTTTGTAAACATGACATAATTAGTATATTGAATTACTGTACATGGCGTACTATTCACAATTGGGCCTTTGTAAACATGACATAATTAGTATATTGAATTACTGTACATGGCGTACTATTCACAATTGGGACTTTGTAAACATGACATAATTAGTATATTGAATAACTGTACATGGCGTACTATTCACAATTGGGACTTTGTAAACATGACATAATCAGTATATTGAATTACTGTACATGGCGTACTATTCACAAGCGTTTCACAAAACTTTGTTGATCTAAAATGGCGATTTTGACAATACGGAACAAATCGAATATTTGAGTATTTAAGTTATGCATTACGGAAATAGTTGTTATGTTTGTGTAATTCAGAAGTAAAACCTGAGTGAAATCATGAAATTATTTATTCGTAATTTCTTATTACGACGTATAGGTGATACAATGCCAAGTTTTTATTTCTAATGCATCTAAATTGTATCTTGGAATGTTTTGTGTTTTATTTCTGTTTATTTTGTGAAAACATGCAACATGTGACAAGCAATTTTGCGTGCAAATACGATTCACATGTATATGACCCCAAAATGTGTGTCTTCGTCATTATTAATGACACTTAAGAACTAAAACATCACAACGTTTGACTGTGCGTCACTCAAGGTGTCAAAGTGAAACTGATTGGACACAAATTGTCGAGCGTCCTACGAGTTCTTTGTGAAAAGTAACACTCAATCCCAGGCAATAAAAACGCCAATCTGGGTTCGTCAGAAGACCATTGTATATTAAATATACGACATCGAATAATTTATGATTTATCAGACAGGAAAGTCCAATTAGTCATACCTGACAGAGGCAAATGAGGAAAACATTGATGATGCCGAACTTTTATGAATATTGAATTCATATCTTTCTAAGACAGTTGTGGGAGATTTAATTCAAATTAAGGAAACGGCAATCCATCAAACACATCAATATAATGTTACAAACAGACTACCAATAGCCATTTGAAAAAAAGAAGAAAAAGTTGTGAAGAGTTCTTTTTTATCTGTATTTATTTTCCTCGTCACTATGTGTATGGGTGTCGAAGGCATCCCCTCCACACCATACATAGTAGTAAATATACTAGAACATTAATATATTTAGAATATTTGCGATTTCAAATTGCTATATACGTTATAAACAGTTGACAAGTCTGACCATACGTGTGATTGTTTTTTTTTTGTGATCACGGCGTTTTTCTGAAACGGAAATACCGTTATGTGTTGTGTTATATGCAACTTCAAGCATCCATGGGTAAACATTTATTAAATATCGATATCTAACATAAAAACTTTCACCAAAAGAGTCCTTTAAGTGATATCGAAGATACTGTTGATTCTGTGAAAATACCAGTTCTTTGTCGTTTGTTTTTATTTTAACAATCTTCTGTCATATTTTCACCAAACCAAAAAACTCATCACTTAAAACAGTTTTCTGTAGCCTAAAAACACATTATTATAATTATAAAAAAGATCACTAGTTAATGCACAAAATGTTACAATATTAGTATATGTGACATCATATATGTTGCTGTATGATATAGTATTCATAGCAAATAAAACAAATCTGATTTAGTTTGTCTGGGTGTATTTTAGGCCCATGAAATTTAATGTGAAATATTTTTTGTTTTACTTCTAGATATCAAATAACGAGTGTGTTATAGCTGTTCCACCAATCCGTTTTAACCAGTCCCTTCTTGTACCATTCTGTTCAGGAGTAAGGCAACAATTAATGCTCTTAGTCATTGACAGTTTTAAGGCGATTATGACTGATCGGTCGTACCAGTTATTCATACAACACCTTACGTACATATATATATGTGATCAATGTTACCATTCATTGTCATAAATATAATAGCATTTCGCAATTATGTAGTGCATTGTTTGTTTGTTTTTACAGTATATGTCACCTTGCAAATCTTCAATATAAAATATAAATATAAATACATATAAAAAAGTATTTTGCAATTCTTAGTGCATTGTTGTTGGCTTTGTTTTCTTCATATTAATAAGCAAATATTCCGCTGTTTAATGTCCTGTGTAATATATAGGGGTAATATATTCATGTTTTAATGTCGTTCTTGCCATTGAAGTGACGTTCAAACGGTGACAATCTGTATTATCTGTGTTACCATCCACTTTCCCAAACTATATCAGTGTTTTGAACTTTATTCGGTAAGTGCATTATAATGCATTCTCTGAAATATGTCATGTTTGTTTTTGTTTTCATTTTTTAAATTAGTGTTATCTGAATAATGGTACATGAAAATAATAATCGATGCTTAATCTCAAATAACGCACATAATTTTTATGGTAAATTAGTATAGTAAAAGTTCTTAATCTCGACAATATCATACACATTTCGTTTATCATGCAAGAGACAATAAAAATAATAATCGTTGCTTATTATCTAAAATAGCATATCCATTTTTCTTTTTGTTAATAAACTGTTGATAAACTGAGCATGATTGTCATTTATAATCAAAGTTCCTTTGGATGTCAAGGTGTATATGGTGACCCCATGCCATGTGTATGGAGTTAAGTGTTACATTTTGTAATGAATACATTGCTGGCACACTTCCGTCAGTTAATTAAATGGAGCACTTTTCAATTGTATGCTTTACAAAGGCGAAAGAAGGTTGTGACGATATAGAGATACGCATGAGTGTTGCAATGAAACCTTAAAATGTCCGAGGGCGTTTTACATGCGGGTACAATGGAGGGTTGGTGATCTCTGGACATAAATATTAGTCGTAACTGCTAAATTAAACTCTTTCCTGACAGTTTTCGCTGTAACTCGTCAACTGTGTTTTCCACGTGTCCGTTTCGGTTGCAGTCATCACTGGAGGCTGAGGCGAACTCTCTGTGTATGGGTTATTTTGTCCTACTAATTTGTGGGAGGATTCAATATACGCTCGCTTGACGGCTGATGACAAACACGCGGATTAATGTCACGCTTTGTTGGCACTATGTCAGAGAATAATATTCGTCTGCTGTAAATGCCAGTAATATATTATAAAACAGACCACAATTTCTTGTTTTCGTCTTTTATGTTGCCTTTATCAGTTTGAAACACATAAATGGTAAAATGGTATGCTCCTATAACACAAATTATGGTTTATATTATGCATTGACACTTGTTATTTGTGTATGTCATCGATAGTTTCTAAAATTATGGTGCAGTTTTAGGTCCAGCTGCCTTTCGATGACCTTTAAAAATGTCGAATAAAACAAATCTTCCAGAAGAGATATACATGATATTGATACTTATTTTTCTTTCATATCTCTTTTGTTTTTGTATAATTTAATGGGATGCTACAAGGTTAATCTTTATTTACATGTATTCTGGGCCAAATGTGAAGGTCGGGCGCCCGTAAACCGGTTTAAACTCCTAATGCTTTGACCGTTCCGATGCTTTGAACTCAGTTTAATTTATATTTGTGTTTTGTGTTCGTTATGAGTTTTTCTATTGTGCTTCCTATTCAGGAAGTGGAGCGCGATTCTTCCCCTGAAGTTTCCGACGAGTCCACCACAGATGTCGATGAGCGGCCAGAATCCGCCAGTTCGGACAGTCACACGCCGGAATTGGATCCAGAACCACGACGCTCCAAGCGGAAGTCTAGGCATCTGCCGTTGCGCCGTAGTCAACGAAAGACCCGTAGGCCTGCGTGGTTATCAACCGGAGAATTTCAGCTGTAATAATTGTTACTATGTACTTGGAAATTCTTTTTAAATTATTTGTTTCATGGTGAAAATTTTATTATAGTAACATTGATGAAGAGACGAGTAAATATGCAGTGCTAATACCTGTGACTGTACTTATAATAGTATATTAAGAGTTTTAAATATAAATTGTTTTATTATCTGCTTCATGTACATGTATCATTGTCGTTTAAATACGTTTGATAACATATTTAAAATAAATATATGTGAACAATGAGTGATGTTTGCTGATTTATTCTTTGTTGTGTTTATCACAACAACCGTGTGCGCGTCGCAGATTTCTACAATCGTGAACTATATCAAACCTTGCTTGGAAGCGATGTTTGAATTTTATAATGTCGCGGACGACATTTCCTCGGAAGGGGGAAATGTGTTGTAGGTGTATAATAATATATTAAATATATTTATAAAATAAATATATTTATTGAATAATTGGAAATGTGTTTTTAATTATTTATATCATAATTTTATGTTAATCATAATTGTCATTCATAAATTGGGCAATGTAGACTTTAGTTAACTGTAAATTTAGATAGAGATTAGTATTTTGATTAGTAGTCGATACGTAGAGTAGAAAGTTGAACTGTTTTTACTAACATAATAATACTTTAATTGACAATTCAAGCATGACATTCACTCAACTGTATCTTAGTACATGAACTTCTTGGTCAAATGTCATTCGTTACATTTGATTCGAGAAGTTAACATTGTATATTTATGATATTTCATCGTAAATAGAATCCATTTATAGGTAACTATAACATTTTATATATTTTTCAATTGATATATGTCGTTTGTATTTTGTATTTGTTTTGTTATAATATTTATAGTTAATTATTTTATCGTCGGAACACATTGTCTTGAAATATTGTTGTAATTGTTTAAAAGGTCATTCGTTACATTTGATTCGAGAAGTTAACATTGTATATTTATGATATTTCACCGTAAATATAATCCATTTATAGAAACTGTATCCTGACTTCGTTGTTGTTGTCGAAAGAACCCGATAACGCTAAAGTCGGCAACATTTGCATAGTTTTATTTTAATGACATATTTCTGAACTGGCTGCTTTAAATAAATGACATTGTGCTGCTAATACAAGTTCTTTCCTGTTGGTTCATCTGTAGTTTTACTTTGTTTATTTTTCAATCACTTAAATTTATAAACGAATTGCTTTAGTATTCAACATATGTCTTATGTGTTAATTATTTTTTTATTTGATTGTCAAGGGATTTAGTACATTTGGAACATATTCTTATTGTGTGTAAGGAATTCATGACCATACATATACATTCATTGAGGATATCTATAATTAGCTACGAATATATTTATATAACCTTGACATTCCGCACTATAATCGACTTACACGTATTCTTTATTTATTTGCATGTCAGTCAACACTGTGCAGATATAAACATTTGTTAACGATGTCATCCTAGTAAAAAACACAATCTTTTCAGGAGGTTTTCACCACGTGGCTGTTTACGTAGAAATCAAAACATCATACTTTGATATACCTAAGCATCATAAGTACCATTTCACTACTGGATTTTATCAAACAGCTGTTTTTCTAGTTTTAAAAAAATATTGACACTTCTTGTTTATTTGATAATGAAATCCTGTACTACTTATATTGTGAAGCCAGACATGTGAAATGCCCTTTCTCAGTTATTACAAATACCGTATACACAGTATCTTGTCAAATTGTTAACTTAATATCTTTTATAGTTATGTTATTTGTTGTCTAGTAAGAACACCTAATACATCTTTGGATACGGATTTGCTTGTTTGGTTACACGACGTATAGTGTTTTTTAAATCGACATACACATTGTATCTTTAACCTATAACAACATGTTTAGGGTTTAACTTCGCTCTTATTATTATTTGGTGAATCAAAACACAGCTGTTATTTGAAAATAGGTTTGCATGTTGGGCTTATAGAGAAAGAATACTAGGTTAGTGTTGAATACAGATAAGTTTATTTAGCGAGGCTAAGAAAACCTAAACCACGAGCCTTGGCGAGTGGTTTAGGTTTTCGTGCCGAGCAAATAAACTTATCTGTATTCAATACTTACCTGGTATTCTATTTGTCCCATCATTTTCTGTTTTTATTTTGAAAAAAAAAAAATACAAATCACTGAACAACACGAAAAACATCAAATGTCGTCACGAAAATAAACAAATGACGTCACTATAACGCGCGTGTTTTCTGTATTCTACAAGGTGGAATACAGCTAAGTTTATTCCACGAGGTGTTATTTCGTCGATGAAGATGTGATGATGGGATAAAAATCAATATATTACGAATTATGTTATATATGACTTCGATTACTAGTAAAAATATCATTAGTTGCGCATGACCAATACTATTACTGCCAAGTTATTGGATGTTTTAATAATTATATTTGTTCATACATTGTTCCTCTTCAGTGTTGCCGTTGTTCTGAATATACAATAACAATATAATACATTATCGGAATAGAACAACAATCACTACTTAATGGGGGGGGAAATAAACATTTGAAAATCGAAAGTTCAATAAGACCCTTAAATAACTATAACTTTATATAATCTTACACTCTACCATTAAAAAAAAAGTCCATACCATTTAATTAAAATGGACATATTTTGATGAATATTTTCGCATTAATGAAATACTATTCTTTGATTTCCCAGAGACAAATATAAAATCACATTAAACGACGAACTGCAATCACTAGCGAAAATGAAGGGAAATATCACGTTCTACTGCTACGAATATTAATAGATAAAAAAAAGGCAAAGTCATTTTATGACATCCGCAATAAGAAAACAATAACAATTACAATGACGACAATGCGGAAGCTAACTATTAACCAAGCGAATTGAATTAAAATAGACACATTTGAACATTTATTTAAACGACAACTGTTTAGCTAAACCACAACAATGCGTCGACTGTTCTTGTTAAAGGTATGCACTGCCGGTTTACTCGTATGAAAAAGCCTTTTTTTCTCGGCCATTTGGCCACAATGACAGTTGCCAAATAGGACAGTAGTTTGCGATGACGCAGATCTCGTGGACGTGTTTGGCTGGCGGGTTATTGCCATCATTCCTTCCGGCTAGCGGTCATATATAATGGTCGGAATTTATGTCCATCTGAACGCTGTTACAACGATAAAAATGTGTTATACATGTAACCATAGCTGTACATACAAACATTCTTTAACGCACGTATTTAGAAAAAGCACTTTTCAAGGGAATTATGCTGTTGATTGATTTTCAAATTACCGATAAAAACCAATAACTATATGTTTAACTTCAAACACGTTGATTTCGAATTAATTCCTGAAAGTTTCATACAGCAGGAAATTAAACGAGAACCGTTAAATTCTTTATTTTGTTTTCTGCATTGCATTTGTAAAACTAACTCGATCAAAAGTTGTAATAATAGCATGCACTTTTCAAACATACATTTTTCAAGTACACTTCCTTATACTAACATTCACATATCGCCTTTGACAAATTAGCAACAGTCCAAACACAAAACACGCTATCTTAGTCATCTCTTCGCGACATTGCTTGAATTTGTCAACCATCCAAATCTCCTCAGAGCAATTGTGAAAAAAAAAATTCATTTCATTTTCTGCACGTTGACTTAATGTCATACTTGACCCGTTCATGTTGAACGCTTGTAAGTTTATAATATTTGTAGATTGCAATATTTTGATTTTCATCGCTTTTGGCCATTAGTACATTTGCACAGGAAGTTTCAAGTTTTTGTTCAGCATAACCAGGATTGCGATTAGTTCAGTTGGAGACATAGAAGGTAACAATACCGTTTGTAATTCATTTGTAAGAACATAATGCAGAAGTTTTTTTTAGAATTAAAATTTTTATAAACGTGCGATTTGGTAGCATGCGTGTGTCATATCTATGATTCTGGTAAAAGAGCACGGCAAAACAAATCTGTAGCCTACCAATGGTAGCGAAAAAGTATTAAACCTAATAAAACAGCTTGTTGCGGATAAAAATCATGTTCTAAATTAATTAGGTAAACCAAAATTGAGAGTGTGCGTTTTGTTCTTGACAACATTCCAAAAATATAAATTTCTATTAAATGTTTTAAGATTGAAAATTTATCGTGTTAGTTTTAAAAACATCATTAAAATTATAATTAACTAATAATTCCGCTTTGCTGCAGTTATTTGAGTTAAACAAGGTGTTACAATATGTGTATAATGACGCGCGCACACATTTGAGTAACTGATGGGTCAAAACTGTCGCAAATTATGTCTATGAGAACTGCTTTTATACTAGGCTTTATTAAATAAATACATATCAAAATGAAAGTCACTAAGGTTCGATGTTAATTGTTCATTCGCAGACATTGTTGTTTTTTCTCGGATGTCATAATGAAGTTGCTTTTAATTGCATTACCTAGGTTAAAGTAAACAAAGGTTATTTGAATTATGTATGTATGTGCGGGGACCTTTATGTACCACAGGCTGTCTAAATTTTTGACAAAGCAAACAATTCCGGTAACAATTATGCATGTGACGATTGAAGAACTCATTGTACATTGTTGAAAAGAAGAGATGCAGTTGATACTATTTTTTGATATTCAGTTTTTATTTCTGTTCAATTTCATTTGCGGTAATATGAAGTATTACTTCACCTGTATTGCGATTAACCCTGGATCAATCTGAGTTTGGAATCGTCTTTATACAGATTTAAACACCAAGTTCGTTGCAATATAAACGCTCCAAGAGAGTGAACCCAGTTTTAATCGTGTTTGTGGTTGTTTTTCGTGTCCTTTCATAATGTGAGCGATGTTGTATAGGCGATTGGTCTCTGGACTGAAACAAAGGACATTCGGATGTTCATAAGCGTGTCTCTATTGCTGGAACCATATTCCAGAAACATCTTAAGTTTAACTTAAAATATTTTCACTTAAGTTCGAATTTTTATCATGTAATATTTTTATAACTTCGCACAATTTGGTTAATCCAATTACAGTAAAGTAAAAAATAGTTAATAAAAAGTCGATAGTTCGTAAACAATAAACTGTTTTTTATGTGTACATGGTATAAAATGCTAAAGAAAAAAATGACGAGTTTAAGGCTTAGGATAAGATATCTCTTAAGATGTTTTGGAATATAACCCCTTATCTAGCTGGAGTTTTAACATGTTTTATATTGTATCACTTTCCGACAGTCCTGGGATTGGATTAATTCCACTGAAAGCATCTAATTGACTCCTTCAATGTATATGAAGACAAATGTACTATGTAAGGAAAATTTTACTGCTGCCCAGCGTCTACTAACTTGCGTATTCGGCGCCTGTCTAAGTTCGAGAATATGGTAATGATTTACCTAGCAACAATTGCTCTTTTGCAACACTGGGGCCAACCACTTAAACCATGGCCGTCAAATGCGCGACCTTTACTTTTTCTTATTATTAACGTTTACATGCGAATTGCAATTGTCATTCTTATCTGATTATAATTAGTAAGTTAGTTGCTTTCTTATTTAGGTTTTCACAATTTAGGAAATTTTTGCCATTAAAGGACAAGAAACTTCGACACAATTTGGTGGGAACTTTACATGCGTATATAGAGGGACGCCTTCTAATAGTATCAAATTAACAACGGATAAACATTCTGTCCATACAACTCCATTACTGTGTTCACCACATTCATATGACTTGACATGTAAGTGTCAAATACCTCTTTTAAAAATAGTCGTTCCGAGATTTTATCGAAACAAAAAGGTGTCAAATTAACACAAAACACCGCTATAGAACGTGGTAATATTTGTACTATTTCAACTATTTTATATTCCGGATAATATTGAATGTGTTAACACTTGGAATTATTATAATGCCCATAATGTATATATTGCATATCTGAGTGTAAATAAATAGCTGTTTTGTTCTGTTCACTTATCAGATGATTTCCTGTTGACGTCATATGTATGTGTCTTATTGTTGGTTTACTTCGCACGATTAGTGATGGGTTAGTTCGTCACAAGACCAAAACGAATTATGCCCCAGACACCTTGGCGATAGTTCAAGTAACTTAGAAAATTATAATATGTGGTGTTAATGTAAGCGGTTTTAGTCCGTCATGTTCTTAATCAATTACATGTATATATGTATGTTTCTTTAAATATTGTAAACGATATTATCTATTTGCATATGTTGATGTCAAAAATGTTGTTATTAATTATCAATACGACTTTATAATAAGACACGAAGGGACTTGCAGTAAACCAGTCAAAACAAACACGGTATTCATAATTTATCATTGTTTATCATCATCTCTGATTGGTTCCAGTGACTTCACATTTGGCAACACCTCTGCCATTGGCCTTTTGTAGCTTATCCACCATCGGACATTGTAAATAAAGGACTGTCTTCACTTTATACGACGAATCTCTAGCTTTTAAAAAAAATCCCCATGCTCTAGACACGTGCGATGTTATTTCGCTAACGTCATGTTTGAACGTCAACTTACAACTTTCTTGTACAATATCCGTGTGTTGTTCCCATGTCAAAAAGTGAACATCCTGTTGGGTGACACACTATCCAGAATCTTTCAGTAAGCTTAAGAGACTGAATGGACTTAGTGTTTAATTGTTAATTTAAGTTGAAAATATGTTTATTACGTTTTGACTAGTTGAGGAGTTATCAGGTGTTATATTCAGACTCGTTTTATTAGTGTATAACTAACGAACAATTACTTGTGTCACGTGAACTCTTTATATTGTTTGTCTTGCAGCACGTGTCTATTTCTCTAGCCAATTTGTACTTTGTTGAGGAGTTATTGGATATTATCATATTTGCAGAAAGTTGTGTCACGTGATCTCTTTATAACGCATTGCTTGTTGGTACATTAATTTATATATACATTAGAAATATGAAGGCCCGGGAGTTGTTGAGAAAGACGCAGTCAACGGAATCAAGTGAAAGTGTTATACCGGCAAAGCAGAAATTTGTGTAAGTTCAGTTGGTGGCTGTAATTAAGATACCTAAATCTCGACCGCCAATGTATTGTTTATTTGTTGTTGTTGTTGTTTTTTAAAAGGTATATTCTTTAATCTGAAAAAGCAGGGGTTTGAGAGGTTGACCACTGAATGTTTTTAAATTCTCGGTTTATTCAATAGTGTAGGGAAAAAATGTGGTTAGTTTCTTGACTGGTGGATTTGTGTAGTTGTCCACGTTCCTACTTGCAAATTTAAGATTTAAAAAATGCAAAAAGACGCATTTTAATAATCTACGGATTGAATGGGAAACTGAATTCGTTAGTCTACTTCTTTTGCTGTTGGACCACTAATGTGTAAAAATGCTTCATATTTAACTGCGTTCCGACTATTCAATACCAATACGCTGAATTGTGTTCAATGAAAATTTATTTATCTAAGGTGTCATAGTATGTGGATTCTTTTCGTTGAAAGGATCGTTCAGGCTGATGCAAAAAATGATGACTTTTTTTTAAATATCAAATTACATAAACAACTAAATCTGCCTTTTATTATGTTTTTGTCTTGATAACTTTGGTGTTTGGTTTATTTGCTGACGTATCGAATTTATCAAACTTGTTGTTTTTGCTATTAATGTACCTGAACCTCATAACTTTAAGTTTGGTAACTTTTCATCGTACAAGTATCTGTATGCGATAGCTGGTGACGCCTCTGGAATAAATCAGTATGTACATTAGTGTATATTCCGTTCGTACCAAGCGTATTTGAATATAGACAGTATGCCTTTCGTGAATAAGAAACAGTTTTCAGTCGAATACAAGTAATTAACTTTCATTAAAACTAATGCCAATTTAAGATGTATTGAATTACATTCTATGTACTGCGGCTTTATACCAAAGCGGATGTCCCAAGTCTTCAGCTTTGTGCTTTTGTCATGTATATGTATTTTCGAAATTGATGTAGATTTTGTTGAGTCATCTAATATGTTTGAATGTAAACGCAGTTGTTTACATGACAAAAATAGACATGGAAACATCATTAATTGTTATTGACACAATGTTACACGCAGTTTGTTTTGCGAGTGTCTGCGTTGTGTTCTTATTTTCTGCGTTTTGTTGTTATTTTCAATGCATAATTGAGGATATCATTTATGTGTTTGATATATTTATATTTAACTTGTCAGAAATATTGATCTAGGACATGAGCGCATCACTTATTTAGAATTAATACAATTATTTGCAAACACTTCATTTGATAAACTTAACATAATCACCTATGTTGTTGACCTATGTTTATATTATGTTCATTTCCAAAGATTAAATGCCAAAACAACTTCATTACATTGGCACTACACATTCACGTCAGTTGAATCAGCAAACACAAAATAATTAAACATCTATATCATGCATTCAAATATACTTACATTTTTCTTATCAGTCGCTGCATAAACACAGAAACACAAACTTCAAAAGTACCCATTGAACATTCATGAACATTTTGGCCCATCAGTTGACACAAGATTATGTTCGGTAAGAAAAGCTGAACGTGTTTTATTTTTTCCTTATGATTATCTGGATTGTCTTGATAAACACAATGTGGACCAAAACTGACGTCATCTTTTTTTTTTCTTGACAATTTTAACACGTTGCTGACGTTGTAAAAAGTCGCCAGTAACAACTGGTTACAATTTACTCACTAACCTTGAAATACTTGTTCCGTCTTCGTATACCTGAAATTAAAAACAAAAATATCCAACAAATGCGTGTTAAAATAGAATTTTTGTCTTCAAATATGCGAATATGCACCAATTGTCGAGGTGTTAACGTCTGGGCATCATAGTCGGTGATTTCTTGCAAAATCAAGTGTTTTATGTGAACGGTGTTTAGGTGTATGAAACCGAAATGAGCATTGCAGGATCATATTTTTTCACAAATCATATTTTTCCACACTCGCAAAATGTGATTGGCTAAAACCGAGTGAGGATCATAGAAAAATATGATTTCATTGCATATCGAAAAACTGGATTCGATCAAAAACTTCACATAAATGTGAAGACTAAGACTGTGATGGATGAAGAATGACATCTAAATTTTCACACTTTGAAGAATGAGATAATAGTTTCACAGATGTGCAAAACTATGTTTGTGAAAAATATGGCCCTACGGACAATGCAATCAAATCAATAGCGATTTTTCGATTTTTGCTAATTAACATTCACTGATTGTTTGACTTTTCGTCAGAACAAACCATGATAATTGTGTGGTTTACATATCATTTTACATACGCCACAAATAGTTACATTTTTAGATCAAATATCTATCCATTAATAAAACAACGCAAACTTTCATTGTAAACTGTAAATTAAGAGCACTGTAAATAAAGATATAAATCCCAACAGTTTGTTGTATACGGCCCTTTCATTATTAGAATAATATTAACGATATTTCATAGAGGAACGTTTATACTATATGTTAATGTAATGTATTTAAAACATGGAACAAATGCATGTTAAGCATTAAGTGATGAAATTGAAACTTCAGAAATAGTAATAAGGCGTTGACGGACATCAATAATTCGACGTACAAGTTAAGAATGGGATTAAATTTGCACATCTTACAACTTTTATCGAGTAATATTAAATACAAAAAAATACAATAATTTAAGATAAAGTTTCCCAATTATAAGTTCGAAATTTTATTAAGCAAATTAAATCGAAACAGGATGTCTATTTACGGCAACTCTGGAACAATGGTTTTCATTGTTAATTGTTCAGCATTTAATCATTTAATTAATTCGGTCGTACGGCATGTGACCAGCAACCATGAAAGTCCCATTTCCGCGTGTTTGAAACAGTAACGCTCACATTCACAAATAAAAGAGTCCGCGGTATTTATGCACGTTAAGCGAACGTTAATTCACCCAGACGTCAACGTTATTTTGTACGTCTCCACAATTGTAGTGGTATAATGGGCCAGTAATTATACCTGACTAACTCCTGAATGTGATGTGCCTGTCATCGTAAGACAACCCTTTCCGATGGCTTCTCAAATCCCAACGCGCCTTGACAAGCGCTGGTTTGTGTGACTATAAAACATAATTGACACCGACAAAGTTTTCCAGTCTTTCCAGTATAGCGCTCGGTGAACGTTTCCGTTTTCGACGTGACTTTTTGCGTCGTAACGTCAGCTCGCATAGCGTTACGTTGGGAACGTAGAAATGGATTGTTCATAGAAGTTGGAGTGATGTCTTTGCGAACGTGAATTATCTGTGTTATGAAAAATATATGAAAACGTGCTGCATAACGAATAAGGGAATTTATTATTTAATTTATGTTTTTAAATTACGACGCAAACATAATCATGATTTTAAGGACTAACTTTTGATTGCCGATAATTTCCCAAACTTACTAAGTTTTTAAATATTTATCTGAATATCAAATATTTTGCTCGTATTTTTTTGAAAATTCTATGTATATGATTAACAATATAAAAACGAGAGTAAAATGAACAAGTGTGAAATAAATCCAGTTAAATAACAAATAACTACGCGATCTTGATTTGTACTTGACGTCGGTTGTGCTTCATTTAGAGCACTTTTTATACGAAGGACTATGAAAGCCGATCGCCAAGACTCTGTTGAAAGTAATAATAATGAAAACCATTTGCAACAGCCTTCATTCTCATCCAACATGGTTCATCCAAGACACAAACGACACAGGTTATAACAACTTTTTTTTATAACTTTTCTTCTCTTTCTGCTTCTGTTTCACTTAGTTTTTGTTGCTGTGTATCAATGTACACGAACTTTTTTCAGGTTGCAAATAGTGTAGTGTCCCAATACAAACGTAGCAGACATTTACATCGTTTTGCGGGTTGGTGTTGTTATTTGTTGTTATCTTTATATTATTTTTTTCCTTGCATTTGCATTTTGTTTATTAGCGTTTCCGATGCACATACATTGTAAAAGTTTTATTTATGTTTATTTAAATGTGCAATTCTTTATTACATGCAGTGTATTTGATTATAAAATAATGTCATACTGTCTTGTCAGCTTAAATACTTAAGAACGCATACAGTTATGAAGTATAGTTTTATATGAAATCTTTAGACAAAAAATACAATTTACTTTCTGCCATGGCGAAACTCTTGTAAAATGTTTTGATTATTATTTGTCTCGGTTTTGCACTTGTTCACGTTGTTCTTTTATGAGCAGCGTGGTTAGCCGACTTGTTTTGACGTCCTTGTTTAATTGTCACGCAACAGAAAAGCTTCATTCTCCATTTTTAGTATGCCAGAATTACGTAGCAAAGGAGCAAACGTTATATTGCTTTAGAAATATAGCTATAATGTATTTGCAGTATTACATGTTATTTGTGAGTCGTTCTTTTAGGTTTTCAAAAAATATATATTGAAAATGAATGTCATATTGCATGATTACTAAAACCAAAAACCATACCGCAAAACAGAAATATTTGACCAGGTCGGTTTTATAACGATTGCCGGTTTTATTGAAGGCAGACAACGGTTGTTTACTGGGTGTCTCTTAGGCCTGTCTCATCATTTCGCCGATACATAATTTTCAGACGTTTTTTTTACAGCGGTAGATCTTGTCAAAAAAGTGGAACAGGTCAAAGTTTACACAATCAACAGTTTTT
The DNA here is from genome assembly GCA_027627225.1 of Congeria kusceri. NCBI lineage: Eukaryota > Metazoa > Mollusca > Bivalvia > Myida > Dreissenidae > Congeria > Congeria kusceri. The sequence goes on from CM051027.1 coordinate 65,410,098, forward strand.
TTTAATTATCCAACAGAACGCCAAACTCGATCACCCGACGTCCCGCTCTCCACCCATCTCTCGACTGACTATCTTTCAAATTTTTAGGAAGATATGTTTTTATTTACGAATAATTATGTTTAATAATACTAATAATCCTTGGACGTTTATTTATAACTATTTTAACTTTAGTGTACTGAAATACACCAGACATATCGTGAAATGTCATGATTAAATGTAAACAGAAATTCCCAACAATGACGTCATTTGAAGGTATTCCCCATGCCAGAGTACCTTGTTTTTGTTCAAACTACATTTTTACTTTCATCTTCAAACACAAATAACACATTTATTCGAAAAGTAATGTTTATTTCGCGAAAATAATCTCTGTTTCGGATCAGATCGATTAGATTTACGGTTAGTGGCTAATGGGCCGAAGTTAACCGATATTTCGCTAGTATTTCTGAAGTCATTAGGACCTTTCTACCTTAAATCCTGTTTTAGGTAGGAATGTGACGTCGCCAGGAGAAGATAAGCGAACATATAAAACTAACGTTAGATTAATGTGCTATATTGAATTTCATCTTGAATATCATCTTGACAACTTTCAAAAGAAGAAACCTGTATACTAGTATTAGCATGCGATCAAAATACGTATGTATGTTGTGACATTTTAAGAGCGTATATGGATCTTTATAACAGGTCTGAAAAGCATTTTGAAGATGTTGTTTTGGCAGTCCATGCCCAGTTGCATAATAGATTTGTTGGTTTATTATTTTGAATACACTAGCAACTTGTCTGTCCTGTCAACAGCAATACGATAAGAAAACAATAACATAATAATATGGCTATTGTTATACATGGAGTGCGTTTCGTGGTTGTGGTTGGCATTGTTATCGAGAACAACAAGATAATGACTGGTGTGGACATAATTATTCATATGTATCCGCATTGAAGTTTCAAGTGAAATTATTGTGTATTGAAGCACACATGCCCGAGTATAGTCATTTTGCCATCACTTTTCATCAATTTGAATTGATACTATTAATCGGCAGTTGTTATTATTTTCAAATTTCAACTAACAACATTAGTCTATACTAACTCAAAATGGAAACTGGACAGTTGCGTTATAGATATAATAATCTTAACATTTATGTGTTTTACCCTTAACCCGCTTTATTCAGAAAATTTGAAATGAAAACTATAAGTAACAGCGAACTATTTTTTGAGGCGTGCCGTTGGAAAACCGGGCTAAATGCATGTGCGTAAAGTGTCGTCCCGGATCAGCCAGTGCAGTCCACACAGCCTAACCCGGCACGACACTTTCAGCTTGTATGGTACTTTCTGTTTCAAGGAAGTCTCTTCTCAACGTAAATCCACTGCCTCATTGGTTTTACCAGAATAATCATAAGGTTATATTTGGGAACCAAACATGGGTATGTTGAATTTAGCGAATGCTCCCAACATAACTCCAGCAAAATTGTCCAGTTTCGTTTTGGAGTATACTAATTATATTTACATTGGGCGCTTTTCAAATACTAAAGTCACATTGATAATAACTTCAAAAAAGTATGACCTTATTTTCTGCTTTGTCACTAGTGTAACTTAAAAAAACCATGGCTAACATAGGTGAACGACTGCGGTTGACCCTTGACATGACTAGATTTGCAATTCTGTCCAGCGAGAGATGGTCATTTGTCATCAGTCGCTGACCCACCGTTCGGTCACTCATTAATCAGCCCCTAATTGAGAACCATGTTAACAGCCTGTGTTGCATACACGCCAGTGATCTGAAACACGAGCGGTTTTAAAGGGAAGGGCGAAGTAATCAAAGATGACAAAAGTTTTGTATCAGATGCAAACTCGGACTGTAACAAATAAATGGTATAACCCTTTAAAAGAAGCATTCGTTTGTTCTGAGTAGAAGATATGTTAGAATATGCAATACCGGTATATGAGATTTTGCTTGTATTGTAAATTATGGGCATTGTTGTCCGCCTGTGAACAATATGACTAAATGTCGGAAACATTTTAAGTATGCATTTCGCCACCATAGTGTTACAAGTGCATATCTGCTTCTTTTTTCACATGTTAGATAGGCCGTTGTTATCGTAAGGTGGCGATTTAAAAGCTCGGGATATGCGATATTTAGTATGGTAATTTGTGACACAAAAACATGATACAGTACCTTTAAAGAAGAAAGTATGTGCTGCAGCTATTGTTGGCACAGTCACTTGTCATTGTGTTTGCAGGCTAATGCAGACATGTTGATAATTGCACATATGGTAATAGGCCGCGCATGTCGCACTTGCAATTTATAGGAGAAACGCAGACATGCTTATTAACGTAAAAATCTATTAACGTAACGTGAACGCTAATTTGGGAACCATATGCATACGAACATGATGAATAATAATTATTATTATCAAATTAGTGCAATTTATTTTATCAGCAATAAAAAGTAGGATAAGAATATTAGTTAAGCACGATTTAGTTAATGTACACTACACATTTTAACTAATATTACTTAAAGTGTATATTGTAACATGTAAAATAAACCAATTAAACAACTTTTATCCACAGTCAGTTCCCATTTAAGGTGAAACCATAGTGAATGAAACAGCGGTAAGAGCTTGGAGTGGAAATAACCCGACAACGATGAAATCAGTCTAAAAGTCTATGGAAGCTGATACCGTACCATTGTTTGTTGCAGGATGAAGAAGCGCATGTCCACCCTCCTCCACACGCACGTGGCCCTTATCATTCTGACCGCGTGCGCAGTGCTGGACGCCGGATGCGTCATCGGGCAGATTATATCAGACATTCTCATTATGAAAGGTATGCAGGATTGTTAAAAGGAAATATAGTCGTTTTTACCTGGACCTTAACCATTTATATATCTATAAATTATGTGAAACAATGAAAATAGTATCACCAAACAGGTCGTTGCATTGACCATTGTCACGTCACACTAATGGTGACGTAACAATGTGTTCTTACTGTCTCCAGACAAAGGTCGTAACCTTGATCTTTCTACGTCACACGTACGATGACGTAGCGCACCACATCATCTTAGTCTCCAGACAAATATCGTATTATTGACCTTGCTACGTCACACATATATGATGACGTAGCAATGCGTTCTTACAGTCTCCGGACAAATGTCCAAACATTGACGTATTATGACGTAACACTGAGAATGTATTTATATTTCCTGTTCCAAAAGGTCAAGTTATACTAAAACTTTGTCTTGTTGACGTTAATTACCAAAATGCTAAGCCTTCTGGTTTTGTTTGATGATCAGCATTCCGGTCAAGCCAGTGTCTTATTGGTATTCTAGCTTCCCACACAACGTAAGTCCCATTCCTCAAGTCGAATGCAGAACAAGGTTCATCACAATTGCAGCTCAAACAACTAAACATCGTCCAATATTTCATTGTGTTAAATTTATGTCGAAAAGAAACAGTGCAATAACCTTTCACATGTTTCCTAGCAATATTGAACATTATCTGTATAAATGTAAAACATCCCTATCAAATGATATTTTCTACAATGATGTATTAGCTCTCCACATCAATAACATTTAAGGTTAAAATATGTCTTAACATCCAAGTGAAACAATTTTCAACATGTCATTTATCATTTATCGTATTAGTCGTAAATTAGCTGAAACAATATATGGTGTCTTCCCTTGCCCTTTGTAAGTGAGATATCATCAATTAGTACATTAATTTCCTGACAGGTCGCTCGTCAAACAATGTTAACTTTTAAAATTGAATGTTATGACAGTTGTTGATGATTAATTCACATCCATCAGTCGTTGAATTTTAATTTCTCGTCTATAAGAACGGACATCTGGGGGGGGGGGGGTTTCGTAATCAATTTCATCCAATTAAAAGCGCCTTTAAAAGTTTTACATCTTGATTATTGGCATGCTGTTGCTTTATGCTCTCACTTAATGTTCGTACGTCAATTTTTGCGTACATGATAACCAACTGCGTTAAAAATTGAAATGTGACTTCGAAGTTTCCATCAAAGATTTATGATATGTCTTTTTCATTTTCCACTTCACTTTGTTATCAAGTTCCTGTTCGTGTCAGTCAGTTTATTTATGAGCTCGTCAGTTTTAAGCCCATCTCCTTTATTACCTACTAAGAAAATATGAAGGTGAAACATTTATAAGAACTGTAACTATAAACTGTTATATAAGACAGAAAGGTTTTATGTTCTCTTGTGATCTGGTATTATCTTATCTCTGATAAATTGTCTTCCTGCCGTTTTCTTTTCCGAAATTCACGTGAGTGTTAATATGCGTCGTGTTTTATTTATGTATTCGTGTTTTGTGTGTGTTTCAATGTCCATGTGCAAATCAGCATCTTCTTTAGAAACATACTGTGTAGCGCCATTATTTATACTCTTGTACATGTAATTAGGATCGCTTTTCAATTGTATGCAATGTACGTCTTCTATCATTTGAACGAGAACGAGTTTTCACTGTATGTCTTCAATCATTTGAACGAGAAACAATTCTATAACAATTAACGCAATACGATATCTGATGGATAAATGTAGCCCCCTTAAAGTATTTTTCGATAATATATTTTCGTCTCGAGAGATGATGTATCTGATAAGTTTTATTAGTATGACGTCACAATAATTCAACGTTTTATAGACGCCACAAACGTCATGTTTATATCTTGATGGGCAGTAGGCTCGGTATATCTGGGCCTTTGGAAAATACAATGTATTTTGCCAAAAAATGTGTGTTTTCCTATAATTCCTTGGACTCCAAACGTTTTAGGTAAATATTAATCGCCTATAACGCAAATGTTATAAACCCCAAAATGTCATTTTATATAGGTCTATTGTTTTCAAGAATCATAATGAGTAAATTAATACTGTTGAACAGCACCCACGTCTCTTTCAAACATGTTAGTTGTTGACAATTTTGATATCAATATCCGATGCATCAATGATCCGGAAAGAAAATTGATGGGCGTCGTGGGAAAACCGGACTTAATGCTTGTGCGTAAAGTGTCGTCCCGGATTAGCCTGTGCGGACTGCACAGGCTAATCCGGGACGACACTTTACGCACATGCATTAAGACCGGTTTTCTCACGACGCGCCACAAATGTTATATATCATTATTACTTCTCATTAATTAATGTAAAATGTAGACTTCAGTCACGGCAAGCAAGCCGTCACCTTAGTTCAATAACTAGATATCTGCAAATGCCAAATATAAGCACTTATTGGGTTTTTGAACTAAAGTGATGAAGAATTAGTTCGAACGTAATGCGTGTGAGCATTCTACTGTTTTGCATATATCTTTTCCTTACCCTTTGACTCAGCATCGCTTAAAATACAGCATTGTTCAACCAAGACCGATTAGCAGCATTTTGCGCTTAAAGCCATCCATCTTACAAAAGCCTGTGTCTTTCACTGAGGGGTTACCTTTGCCCTCGTGCAAGTATACATCAAGGGTTAACGCGATGTCTTGTCCTTCCCCTTTGTCTCAGCATTGCTGAAAATACGGGGCGTTTCAACCGAGACAGAGTAGCAGCATTTTGCGCTTCAAGCCATCCATGCTACAAAAGTCTGTGTCTTTCACTGAGGGTTTGCCTTACCCCTGGTGAGAGTATAACAAGTGTTAATGTCCCCACAATACGGAAGAGCAGATATGATAATATGTAAAGTTCATTTTAACATCGTGCTTTATATTTCGTTTTTGTCAAGTTAGGTTGTCGAACATTTCTTTATGACCTTGTCTAAACAGCGAGTGTTGTTTTTGCCATTTTAATCCATGTCGTTTACCGCCAAATGGTGATAAAGTTGAAAAAGGGGACATAAAAAAATGTGTGTTCCCATAAATCAAACGATTCTGTTGCAGGTTGTGTGTTGTTTGACATTAATTTATAATGAAAGAAACACTTTTACTGATCTTGTAACAAATTCTAAATAGGTGTTATGTGTTGCTCATAATTCCAATTATAGGCGATTTTATTTTGGATAAAAGGGTTGTTACTGTGTCACAATAGCATGCTGTGTTTCCACGATAAGTGTGTGCAAATATTCTGCTATCTGTATTATAATCAGTTATTACCTAATAGTACACGTAAAAACCACTCGTATAATGGTGTCCTGCTTATGGCCATGTAGGACTATATTTTTCGCAGATCATATATTTTACACACCGCAGCCTTATTCTTCACATTTTCTGTGATGTTTGTGAACGAATCCAGTTTTTGATTTTCAATGAAATCATATTCTTATGTGCTCCTCACGCATACCCCGTTATGGGCAAATCACATTCTTCACACTAAAAATATAACAAATTAGATCCTATTCTTCACAGACGTGTGAAAAATATTATTTGTGAAAAATAGGATTCTACACATTGCAAAAACCTACCTAAACTTTCTAAATTATATTGAGTTTATAAGACCATAACTCAATATGATTTAGAAAGCAACAACAACAATAGTAATATAGTAAATTGGAAAACGTGAGCGTGGCAAAAAAGTTTGAGTCTCGTGATTGAAAAAAACCATACATTTTTACACTATATATATATATATATATAACACCTACATAAATGCTTTCAAACATGCAAATTGTTATCAGTATCATTTTAATGTAATTATTATTTATTGTATACGATTAAAGCTGTTTTTACTTACAACTGTACACTCGTCAACGATTGAATGATAGTAGTTACATCAAACGAATACTGTTCGTTTTCCAGACGAATTACACGAAAAGGAAATCCTAGAGGCTGCTTCGAAGAATTTAGTTTTTGAAGCATTTCCTCACATACTAAACAAATCGATACACGGGAACTGGTCCCTCCCCAGCATGCTGACGGAAGTGAACAAGGAAATGGGACCCATCCACACGGACGGAATCGAACACTCGCCGATCCGCACACTGGCGTCGTTACCTAAATTCGCGCGGCCCAAAGAGCTGAAAGAGCTGAACGAGACGACGCTGAATGAACTGAACACTCTGGCGATGGAGGCCCTTCAGAATAGCCACGATCACCAATCGCACGGCCACGACGACTTCCATCTCCACCGGAAGAAGCGGGCGGCGGGCGGTAATCACAAGCACGACATGTTAACGGACACGGCGAAGCAGCGGCACTACATGCTACATGAGTTGACCCACGCCTTCCACTTCGGCTCCATGGTCATCCTCACTTTCCTCGTGCTCATCACGTACTTCAAGATCTTCATCATGGGCAAGACATTCTTGCATCATAAAATCGAAGTAAGTATTCGGGACGGGCACGGTCCATCAGTTACCTCATTGAGAAAATGTAAAATAGTTTTGAATTATTGTAGAAGAGATTGACATTGAAATAAACTTGACTAAACTAACAAGAATGAAATCAGTGAAGCATTCTTTGAAAGACTTAAGTTTCACGAACGAATCATGATGAAAAGCTAAATTCACTCTAATGGTATTTCCATTAATTTTCCATAAAATACATTTAAATTCTTCTTTTCCAGAGAAATTTATTAATCAATACCTGTCTGATTTCCTGGGTGTCTTCTCCGTGTTTCGTATTTATAATTATGACTTGGTCCATGTTCTTCCAGGTTTTCGACGCGATCGTCCTCACCGTGTCTTGGGCGCTGGACCTGGTTTTCTGGGAAGGACTGTGGGCCCAGCCTGAGGATGAGGCCGCCAACATTATGATTTTCATCCTGCCATGGAGGGTCATCCGTATTGTTGACAGTAAGTCTTGCCTTTGTACTGTACTCGTATTGTTACCACCTACGTCATGATCTTCATCCTGCCATAGAGGGTCATCCTTATTGTTTACAGTAAGTCCTGCCTGTGTACTGTATCCGTATTGTTAACGCCAACATCATGATCTTCATACTGCCATGGAGGGTCATCCGTTTTGTTAACAGTAATTCATGCCTTTGTACTCTATCCGGCAGTGCTCCAGATAAGCTTTTTATGCGGGGGGAAATGTACGCGTACGTTTGAAAATTTAGGAGTAAATGTACACTCTATCCAGAATTTATGGGGGTAAATGTACAGATATGTAGGATATTTGGTGGTTAATATACATCCATCAAACTGTACACTATGCACACAAAAAAACAGATATAATAACTATCCAAATAATGTATAGAAACATCATTTGAAGATAATAATGTTACGAGTAAGACTTTTGAACAGTTTAAAACTGTGATTGCTAGCCTTACTACTGAACCATGTGCACGTTCAATTATACAGGCATGTCAAAACTTACATCTTCTGTCTTCCAGACACTAAAATGTGACGTTATGTGCGCGAACACGAGAAATATCGTAAATGTACACCAACATTTTAATTTCTCTGCGTATATGTACACCCAAATGTTATTTTTCTCTGCGTGTCTTCAGAATTTTTGTGCTTAATTTACGCGTCTACGCGCCTTATCTGAGCGTCTGCTATTCGTATTGTTAACACCAGAGTCAGCTGTTTTACCGTACTGTGTTGTTCTACCGTTTTTAGCGTATCCATATTTGTTACAGTTGAATCGTTCATTGTCTTATTTAAGTTTTCATTTTGACAGCCAGCTTTGTCGTTAGTTCTGTATTTCTTTGTCTGAAATTGTATTTATCTTGGACATTAGTTTGTATTGTGACAGCGTAAGTTCTGTCGCTCTTTACTGTATTGCGTATTATAAACAAGAGCAAATTTGGTGGAATTCGTTATTTTATGCCTATTTCCACATTTAAAAATACATATACGTTTTTATTTCGCCCTTATAACGTTGAGTCCCTAAAAAACCATAACATCACGAGGACATATTTATTAATCCTAAGATTATCTAATAATGTTTGGATATAATGTTCGGTTGCACATTGCCGAGCTACATACATACGGCAAAAATGTAGACCCTATATTAGTATTTATTTTTTATTGTGCTTTAGAACTGTAGTACTCGCCATGACCAAGTTAATATTGAAACATACCATTATTCATGTGTGATGGTTTTTAGTAGCTTTCTTGTGGGACTATCATGACCTGGAGAAAATGAGTTTTTTAACAGTTGATCATCGTGGGCAAAATTCTTTCTTTTATCTCTTTTTAGGGCACGTCCATTACAAAAGTAGTTATTTAAACGAAATGGCATTTAGTGGACCATACCATATTTGGACGTATCGAAAGCGACAATATACACTCATACTTTTATACGTTTGTCGGACATTTGCTGTCAGTTTCGTATGTTTCATTCGGGTCAAATGGCGGGCAGGGTAAATATTTGCTTTCCCGGGTTTGTATTAATTGTATACGGCCGTGAGTCAATCTGGACGCAGTGAACGAATGCACATAAAAGTATTTGGGCATTTTTTTTCCGACAAATGTTTGAATACTAATAAATTATGACGTCACATATGCAGTTATAACGTGGCGTCTAATTTTTTTAAACTTTTGTTTCAACTCAGTTGTACTTGCGCTTAAAGCAGCAGTCCAGAAATATGTAATAAAAAGAAAACTTTACACAAATCGATTTTAATGGACATCTTACCGATCAAAATACAGAAAACCGCATTGAAAGCGATAAAGTAATAACGTGTTCGTAACTTTTTATCGTATAATTTCTGTATACGATAGCTGGTGATGCCTCTGGTGTAAATCAGCATGTACATTGGTGTGTATTCCGTTCGTACCAAGCGTTTTCGAATAAAGACATTATAAAATGCCTTTCGTAAATAAGAAACGGTTTTCAGTCGAGTAAACGTCATTAACGTCCATTATAACTAATGCCACCTATATATGAACGAATGAATGTGTTTGACGAGGATTAGACAATTAGACAGTGATTTGGAGCCCATTTCTTAACATAATACGTTTACAATGTTGATATGATCTTGTTTTCAAACGTCCCTAGATAAGTTTGCCATGCATTGGCTTATACTTTTACCGGTTAAATGCGTTTTCTGTGGAACGATACCGAAAATGCGTTACGGTCAATGTTTTGTGAGACCAAAAATTAAGAATAAAATGAGATTTATGATGAAATATATACTTTAGATTTAATGAAGACATGCTTCTGATTAAAACTGTATCAATTTATTCTGTTTAAATATTGTATATGTCTTATCTTCGAAGATTCGTTAAAGTCTTCATATTTACTTGTTTGTAGCTTTTACTTATTTAATGCAACTCAGTGCATTTTTCTACATAATTGGACTTTTTATATATCGTTTGCAGTTAATAATGAAAACAGAAAAAGAAAATAACTAAATAAAACCATAAATGATATATCGAAGATTTAATCGATCATCATCACGTGGTTTGTTATGACGGCAGGGATTTGATTAGAGCTATGCTTGGAACCACTCAAATCTCTGCGCGGAGGTTGCACAGTGTCCTGGAATAAGTCCACCAAATAAATGCGCTACTTCAGTTATTTTTGACTCGTTGCGAAAGTGTTTTTTCTTGTTACCAATTCTCATTCTGAACATTTTGACAACACATTACTGCAATTTATTAATGTTATTCTGTAGTATGGAAAATCGAGAGCTTGCATCGTATGACCTACTTTAGACTCAGTAGGTACAAACCACTAACAATCGGTGCGCCTAACTACAACGCATCATCGGTTATTCTGGCCCGTTGCAGATGGACTTTTTAACTGGCATGTATATAATTCCGTTTGCGTAAGATAATTAGGGTCGAAAAAATATGTGTTCGTTACTTACAAATTAGTTTTCATTATAATACCGTATACTACTGAATAAGAAGTTACATTATTAAGTTTAAAGGTGGGAAATTTAGCTTCATTCAAACAAATATTTATTTATTAGCAAAAATGCACTCAAAATTTACATGCTTTTAGTTTCTTTTGTCGCCAACAGTCTTTCTACGCTGTAAGCGTTTTGATTAACAGTGTGAACGCCTTAACTGCATGTCAATTTGCTATCCATTTGCAATATGTCCGTTATTATTACTAAAACAATAAAATTACTAGAACAATAAATATGCGCTGCCATGCACTCGCCGGACTATAAAATTGACGTTTGCGTCGAAAACGGGCCTAGTATTGAGAGGTTTAATGGTTACATGTGTTTTTATGTCAGGTAAATTGACCAAAGGCTAGTTTTTGCAAATTCTGTTCTCAAATTAGGACAGAGAAATAAATCAGTTGGTAAGCATTTTGTTAAATGAGAAAATGTAATCATTTCTTGATCTGACTTGGTCTACTTCTTAACTAATTTTAACAGATATTTCACGACTTTTAAGCGTGTGATTGTGAATTCTTCCGTTCACAACACATTATTTTGTTGGTTCTTTATCTCAGAATTATTTGGACAATTCTAGGCGGAAATTGCCGTCCCGGATTTGCCTGTGTGGGCTGCACAGGCTAATCCGGGACGACACTTTACGCACATGCATTAATCCCGGGTTTCCCACGGCACCCCTCATATTACAATTGCAGTGTATAGCTTTTGTTTTTATGAACTGGGCATTGCTGAAAGTGATCCAAGACAAACAATCAAACACACAAAAACACAAAAGACAATTGCGCAATACTACTGCTCGCTGTTACAAGTGGCAAATAATGCTATGACAGAATAGAATACCATGCTGGGGGTACTTCTGCATAAGATAACCAGATCATTTTCAAGAAAGTTTTAACCGATTTTCACGAGAAATTGAAATTTTTTCGCGATACGCTTTGATGTTTTCGGGAAAATACATTGTGATGTTTTCCGGCAAATACATGTTGATGTTTGCGTGAAAATAATAACTGGTTATCAAGAAGAAATGTCAAAAAAGTGCCCACTACTGCAGTTCAAGGAACTAACGGGAAATTAGCCATTTACTACTGTGACCTTTAGTGAAGTGGACAACAAAAAGTGTTCATGAAAAGTTGAGAACCTTTCTTGAAAATAAGTCAAAGTTTCATGAAAAGTATCTGGTTATCTTATACAGAAGTATACCAATACAGAAAACAGACATAGGTGCGCATCCGGCTCAACATTATTGGAGATGTAGTGGAGATTGTTAAGCTTTCAATGCTACTTTTCCAGGTTTCGTGCTGGTGATACAGGGTAGAGACCTTCTGCAGTTGAAGATCGTCAAGCAGCAGTACCGGGGCTCCGTGAAGAGGGCCAATGACCTGAAGATGAAGGTCGAATTATGCAGGGTAAGTCCACGTGACTTAAACGTGTTGGATGTCACTTGGTTTCCCACTTGACTAAAGATTATTTTTAGCTCAGCATGTGTTTATGTGTTTTTTTGTGTGTGTTTGCTGTTTTGTCTCACTTTATGAATGTCTTACCCCTGCATTTTAATTTAAAATGATTTCAAATAATCGTATAAAACTTCCCAAATAATATAACGATTGTTTTAGTTTACGCGTTGTTTACCATAACAATTACAAATGTATGTAAAGCAAAAACCAAATTGTTCAGATTACCAAATTACATTTTGCCAAAATATTGTCTGTCTCAGCCACGTGGAGAAAAGATATTACATTCATGTAGTTATTTCAGGTCTTGTTGTGTTTAATTGTATGAAACTCGATATAATTATTCCGGGAATTATAATAGTTAAATTATATATAATTACCAGGTTGAAGTGAAAAACCTTCAATCGCTGTGCAAGCGAAAAGGTGCCGGTGAAAAGGAGATTCAGAGCTGCGCAGCTAACGGAGGGGGTACGTTAATTCAATTGTTATATGGTTTCCGGTGTTGTGTACGTGTTGTTACTAAAAGTCTCGCGGCGTTGGCCTTATGTATTATGGTTTTCTCTTTCGAAAGTAAATATCACAGCGTGTGTTTCTGTGTAGATTGAGCTTCTTTTTGATTCCAGTTCGTCTAATATAGCACTGTAGGGCCATATTTTTCACAAATAATATTTTTCACATCTGAAATATCGAATCTTATTATTCACAGGTGGGAAAATTGAGATCTCAGTTTAATTCTTCACATTGTCTGTGAAGCTTGTGATCGGATCCACGTTTTGATATGCAATGAAATCATACTCTTCGGTGATCCTCACGCACACCCCGTTTTTGGCAAATCACTTTCTTCGCGCGTGCGCTTAAAAATGTGACAAATGAGATCCTATTCTTCACAGGCGTGTGAAAAATGTGACTTTAGAAAAATATTATACAAATATGGACTTTTTAGCTGTGCAATATCATTGCACCATCACATGATATTGCATACCTAAAAAGTCCATACTTGTTTGATTATATGACTTATAAAAAAATGACAGCTGATGGCGTTTAAAGAATAAAGAACAACACACATTTATTTGTTTCAATAATGATATCAAAACAAAAATACATGTATATAATTCGGCTACTTCCCCTATTTTTATTTTAACGGGAAATCACTGTTTTGCTGCACGAGTATTACCGACTCGTACTTCGGGACAATACGTAATTGAACCAAACGAGCCTCGGACAAATTCGCACTTTTATTGGGATTTCAAATAAGCTATTTTAGTTACTGTGCAATATCATCTGATATTTGCACAGGTGAGGTAAAAACTGTGCAACATCATCACAGTGTACGAACGCAACTGTATCAATTCCGGAAGTCGTCGCCGAGTAGGCATACAGTTGTGTTTCTTGGTTGGAACTGTCATAAAAAACGTGGAATTATTCATTCATTTACACACCAGATGTAAATGAATATATTTTCCATTTAATGTAGGGTTGTTAATGTATGATGTATGAACAATTATTGTTACTATAAAATTGCACTTTGTTTGAAAAACTGTATCAAATCGAGGTGCTGTTTTATAGATATACTTATTTTCCGATTTTTCTTTTATTTTGTACTTCGTAACATCAAATAAATAAAATGTATTATTCGGTTCAGCAGTATCTCATTTACACATATAGTTCAAAATTGTGCCAAGTTTGTTTCAGATGTATTTGAAATTGAATTTGTTTTTGGGACGACTGATTCTTTGCGACTGTATTGCATAATGACTGTATCCTAATCGCTATCTTCTTTTTGAAAACTGTATGCCTAATCGTCAGTTCTCTATGCCTAATCGCACCGTTATTGTACATTTAACTGAATGCCTAATCACGCGGTATGCATAACTGAAACGATACTAAAGGTTCTATGTAGTCAGGGGGTATATCGTACGTTACTAACTGGTATAGTTCAGGGGTTCGAGAAAGGTGTACGTCAAGCTTTTGAGTTCTCCTTTGCTTATAAAACTTTATAAATAGTCCAAAAAGGTAGGAAAAATAAGCCGTCCAATTCGTTAATAACCAAGCAATTGCGTATTAACTCTTCAATAACATATTTATTCCTAAAAGTACAGCTTAACAATTTATACCGAGGGTAAATTAATAACTTTAGATTATTCTGCGCATAATTATTAAGTCAAATCTAGAAGATAAATACACTGACCTTCCACAAATCCTATGTAATACATTCAAAAATCAGCGGAAATCCGCTATTGTTGCAGGGATTTACCGGACTCGATTTTCTGCTTCAAATACCCCAAAATTTGTGAGTCAAGACCCCTTCTATTTATAAACTTGCATCCTATAGGATGGGTGATTTTTCTGATGTGTTGACACAATTCAGTGTTAAAATTAATTACTTCATAAATGTAATTTATAAAATTATTAACATTATTTTATAATGCCTTCATTCTATCTTATAGATACAAAACATTCAAAATGTTGATACAAATGCAGACAAAACAAATGAATGGGACCCCCACTTTTATTGAGAGGACCCCTTAATATCAACCACCGGAGTCCTGCGAACCCCTAAAATGTAACGTTGATGTTAAACCCTGATTGTTGGTACCAGCTAGTTTTTCCTCACTTACTCTATACCAGTAAGCAGCATACGATCTACCCTCTGGAAAGTGAATCAGTTCTTTTTGGATGAAAATTCAATGAAAACTTTAATACTTATATGTAAAACTTGACCGATAGTTTGCTTATTCTCCACAAACGCCATTAATTACATTGTTTGTCGTTTGTGTATTCTACGCGATTTCGTCGCTTAGTCGTTTTCACGCTCTTATGTTGAAGAAAGAAAACGTACATGTATACACTTTTTAATCGCTTTCAATAAACAATATTAGAAACAAATAAATGTGTGTATGTGTCATCATAAAAGCTTGACTTCTGCCCAGCAATTTTGAAAATGAACCTTGTACAGATACTGGACTAATTATTAAATGTCACTACGTAGTTCTTTGTAAAATGTAAATAACACTGGCTGTTTACATTTCAAGGATGACTTCAGTCCATATATACAGGTAAATCACGTTCAAACGAGTATATACCATATTACTGAAGTTGCATATAGGGTATAGTTAAGTGTTGTGCAATTAGGCATGCAGTAAACGATTTAAGAAAATGTTCATTAGTAGCCAAATATACAGATTTATTAATATATCTCTCTACTATAACATGGTACCGTAATACATATGTGATTACTATATCTAAAAAACAACACTTCTGACCTAATATTTACGATTATGTGCCATATTACTGAAGTTGCGATTAGGATACAGTCAAATTGCGACTAACATACAGTTCAAAATAATGTGCTGTGCAGTTAGGCACACAGTATACGATTTGGACATGTTCATTTACGGCCAAATATAAACATCCACGAGCACATCTACCTCCTGTAAAATGCGTCTGGTATTCATATATATCAATAATTAATCTAGAAATTACACTCCTGGCATATATTTGTTTGAGAATGTATCCGATTTATATACTTTTTGATGTTTGTAAATACCAACTTTATGCATTACTGTATGATTTCTCAATAATTACATGAAGGGATTGTCTATTTATTAAAACCACGTGTAATTGAAACTACGCTGGGTGAATAAAAATAATTTGCACATACCTTTCCTTTTGATTTTGAGATAATCACTTCTAACAATATCCAATATCGATCAAGTAAATCAAAAGCATAAACAACTGTATGCCTACTCGGCACCGACTTCCGGAATTGATACATTTGCGTTCGTACACTGTGATCATGTATGATTTTCTTTCAAAGGTGTGTCGCTGAGCCAATCAAATAACGTTTATTATAATATTATAATATCCTACATAACACTAAGTCACTATAATCGCATTAATCTGCTAGACATAAATGTACTGTAAACAGAACCAGCCCCAATTGAGACATACGGCAGTGCCGCACGCTAGTACTTTCCGAAAACAAGTACATACTATTAAATGGTATGAATACAAATAACTGGGATGGAAATTTGTCCCATTTTTGCCATCAATTACCCCTTTCACTTAGGACGAAGGGCCTCTTCTATTATTTTCTGACGTCTCCGTAGTGTTATACGCATCTTCTTTATTTCTGCAGCTCGCCGTCGACGCAGCAGTCTGCTGCCGGTACTCAACCGACTGGCGTCTCTGGGCCTCTCAGTCAACAGCCAGACGGACCTGACGAAGGCGACGTTCGAACCGCCGACCCCTCACGACTCGGACGACGATCTGGACTCCAGCTATGTCCCGTCAATGAGCCGGATGAGTAGCCTCAGTCTGGACGACTACAATCTCGGGCGGACGGTCTCCAGCAGCACCGCCTCCACACTTCCCCTTAGCCCGAAACCGAGTCTCAACTCGTACCTTGGCGAAGACAACCCGGTGTTTGACGATCCCATTTGTCCTTATCCGAACGGAGACATCGAGGTAATTGTTTGCAGTTGAAAATCATACAAATGACCCCAATTCCTCAAAAGTTAAATTATGGTACATGTAACGTCAATTTTAAAATATTTATTTTAACTGATGAAAAAAGATATTTAAGTATGTTAATCTTAAGAAAATGTTAGATAAATAGATGAACTTTTATAGACTGGGATCATTTAAAAGTTATTTTCACAATTTAAAGGATTTTTTATTGTGAAAGGCTGATTGCTTGAGGGTTTTTTTACAGTCATAAAACTTGGTACAAGCAAATGGAGTTTGCTGAAAAGTGTGCTTACTTTGTATTTTGAAATACTGGTAAGCGGACTGATAATATCGTACTCTGAATTTCTTGAACCGCAACATTAGCATGTGCTTTCTGTATCTTACAGGGCATCGATACCAAACTTTGAGGAAGATCAGCTTGAAGTTTGTACGTCATGTGATTTTACCTTAAATCTTTGGTCCAGCGCACGGCGACGTTGTTTTGTTTACGGATGACAATAAAATTCCTACGTAAAAAGCACGTTCAAACGCGATACGTTACTTGACGTCCAGTGACGCTTTGACGGAAATTGATATGGGTGCCATGTTTGGTCGCATGTACATTTTTTATGCGTCGTTTTGTATTAAAGTTACATGCGTGTACCACATTGTAAATGTTCAGGTATTTTCATATCCTGCGAAAGCGTTCTTAACGTTATATAATCTTTGTAGTGTACTAGTGTGGTAGAGTGTAACCGGTTATTATTTAAGTCACGTGCAAACACATGTCGAGTTGATTTGTTGTTGTTGTTCAGAATGATATTTTATCTCCTGTTTGTGATTGGTGCCAACTGAAGTGAACTAGAGACGCCGCCGCGCTGACGTTACGACAAAGTGAAGGCAGAAAGCAAGTATGCCTAAAACAGCCTTAGTCAAAGTTGATTTGGTTGAGATACACGTGACGTCATCTTGATGACATAAACTTGTGTCATGTGTTTGCAGCACAGTCAACGAAAGCCTAGGGGTCCGATAATGGCGGGATGACTGCCAAAAACAACGTGTACCGGTGAAGCGTTTCAAAAGCACGTGTGAACGTGTCAATCGATCGTGCGATATTTGGGGGACTGTTTTTTATTGTTCAGCTGCTTTGGTATGAATTTTTGGGGGAAAACGGTGATAATTTGATATGATAAAACATAATTATTTAATCAGTGTATTTGGATTTTGATGAGTTTATCTTTTGAAATTATTCAGTAGTTTTATATTAGTTTACCTATTTTTTTTTCATTAGTTGTTCTATGTGTTTAGGCTGTATTTAATGTCATGGATAGTGTAGTCATTCTTTATTTATTCATACTTTTATCAACTATCAAACTGCGTGGTTGATTTATGTACATGAAATCTCAAAACGAAACCCAAACAATAACAAATGAGCCGTGTCGTGGGAAAACCGGGCTAAATGCATGTGTGTAAACTGTCGTGCCGAATGAGTGTGTGCAGTCCGCACAGGCTAATCCGGGACGGCACTTTCTGCCTATAGTGGATTTATGTTTAGAAGAGACTTCCTTGAAACAGAAAATACCATACAAGCGGAAAGAGCCGTCCCGGATCAGCGTGTGTGGAGTGCAAAGGCTGATCCGGGACGACACTCTACGCACATTCATTAAGCCCGGTTTTTCCAAGACACGACACTTATTTAATAAGTATTTATATAATTCAAATTCAGTTGTCTTCAGTTTTATTTTTTTAATTAGTATTCCATTTAGGTGAAAATAAGCATTGGTGCCAAATTAGTTATATCAAGTTTGATGTTTGTACTTAGTCTTTTTAATTATAAATGAACTTACGGTCATGAATGTGCTTATTTTGGTTATTTTGGTGTGTGTTAGAGAAGTTTTGTATTCAAAGCTTGGCTGCTCACAAATAAATTTGAACGCGTGTATTGTGTGCTAGATGCGTAAATGTATGTTTTAGTTAAATATTATTATTGTTTTTGCATTAGTAGACATTTAAACGTCAACGCGTACGTGTCTATAACGTTGAGGTCTGATATTATATTTATAGAACGTCATATAGAGAATAACAGGTTACTGCCTGGTCCTGTGTAATATATCAGGTGCGGCTTACCGAACCGTTATTTTATTCGTGCCGAACCTGATATATTACACAAGACCAGGCAGTGACCTGTTTTTCTATTTATCATACCACATATTTCGTAAAATATCACCAAACGAGCTGATTTTTATATATTGAAAAACTAAGGGCGGCGCTTATTTTGCTGAGCCGACTTGTGCACGTTCACGTACATGTAGTTATGGATTTCTAAAAGTTGACTGGATAATACCTTATTATTAACATTTCGTAATGATAAGTGAACTGTGTTCACTACGAATACATAGATTACACGCATGCTCGTTCATAAAATACTGAAAATGCGAACTGAAATGGATTGCAACGATCAATTTTATCGGAGAACACATAACGCCGAATTGTTTGGAGACGCCATTTTGGAGTTGTGTATTGAAATTGACATTTCCAAGGTCGTGTAAATATTTACAGTATTTGACTATGCTGTGTTAAATTTTTGGTAATTATGTTTTTTATGTTTTTGGTTCAACATAAACTGATGCTTTGTAGTGACTTTTAGTGCATTTATTATGAATGTATTGAAATAAATTTGTATCGATGATTCATTGTGTTCCATAGATGACGTCATCTCACTACCAAATTGCGGGTTTATGTGAATATTAAAAAAAATAACGTTTTTGTGATTTATGACAAATAAAAATAATAAAGTATATACGTTCTTCGTATCAAATTGTTTGTTTTGTTGAATCTGATTCATTTTTACTGAAACTGTCGACTTTATAGTTGATTCCGAATAATATGACGTACCTCCAAACATTGACTGATATAAACGATAGTGACCTGATATAAAAATATATATCAGGCACCTTTGTATCAGGCCGATATCAGCATAGTGGTATGATAAAAGTAATTATTGTAATTGTATAATAGTCATATATTTAATATTCAATTATTTACTGTATTAATTTAATTCTCTATGGATTGCTTTGTAGACGAGTTTTGTTTTAGCATTTGTTGACATGTAGTCAAATCGTGTCCAAGTCCATTATTCAAACTGAACATTATCTAAATACAACAATCGTTTAAATGACTCTTTATGAAATATTCGTACACATATAAACACGTATTTAAAGGATATTAGAATGACATGTTTATTACAAACAAAAAATCTTATCTGATTCTGACGAATAAAAAAAAAACAGGAAAAAACTTGGTTAAACAAATCATTTAAAACGCTTTTATAAAATAGTAATGCCACTTTCTAACGAATTTACACTATTTGTATTCCTTGACTGACAAAGAAAAACAAGAACTCACGGAAAAACATTTAAACATTCATTTTTTTTTTGTATCTGTCAGAGAAATTTATTCTGATATGTGTCGCCTGTCAGATTTCATTATTTTGTCATTCTATTCATGTAAGTGTACTCGATGCACCAATATTTGCTGCAATGAAGTGTTTCAACAGCAACGAGTTGATTTGTTTGTTTCCCCGTGTTTCACAAATATTTCAGTTTTCATGATCATGATCATGATAATGACCGTTATAATGATCGTTATCAACAAGATCGCCATCATCACCATCGTCATCTTCGTCGTCCTCATCATCATCATGATCATCATCATCATCATGATCACATGATCATCATCATGATCATGATCACCATCATCATCATGATCGGGATCATCACGATCATCATCGTCTTCTTCTTCTTCATCATCATCTTAATATATCGTCGTCGTCTTCATAATCACCACCATCCTCATCATCGCCATCATCAGCAGCATCACTATCATCACCATCATCATCGATAGGTTTCTATCAGGGACATGCATTCTGAAGTGAACATGCAGCAATAGCGTGTTTGTAAGTTCTTCATTTTCTACGATTAATGACCTTGCCGTCTTCATACCACAGTAATGTATAGAACATAAACGTTAGCTCATAGTCGGTTGTGTAACGTTAGAGACTGTCATTTAATGACGGGCATAATGAAATATGTCTTGATAACGTCAAGTTCGGGACAAACGTCCTCGTCATTGGTACATTTTGCGAATGATATGTGGCCGTGGGTGCAATTTATTTTACAATAAATTTTACAGCTATATTTAGAGGGGCAAAAGATATAACTTGTTAGGTGAAGATAAAGACTCGCGTATCTGTGCAGATATGTTTGCTGATACAATTGTGCAATCGCCTTCGTTCATGATTAATTCCGATTCGGATGTTTTCAAAACATATAGTACATGTAAAAAGTTCTAATAGTATAAGTTCAGCGTTATTTTCATCATCAATATCATCATCATCATCATTATCATCATCAGTAGCAACAACAGCAAGAGCTGTTTCTTAAACAGGTATGTCCCCTCTAGGTTAAAAGCCATCTTTAAAATATTCGTTGAACACCGGATGAAAACTTTAGACCATTTTTAGATAAATCAAGGGCCAAAACTAACTATGCAGTTCCTTGTTCGATTTGGTTGATCATCGAACTTTTTTAAAATATTATGCCCATAAGCATTTTCATCAAGTTTGGTGAACATTGGACTTATAGAGAGCGGAGACGGATAAAAGGGCTAATTTTAGATTTTTTTAAAGGCCATAACTCCACAATTTCTCCGTCGGTTTGGCCGACCGACCGACAGACATACCGACATAATCAAACCAATATACCCTATAATACCAACAATATTAACCCAATAACATGTTCTACTTAATAATGAAAATTCTGATATTTGATGATAATGGATGCTACTGTTGCTGCTGTGTATGATGATTATAATGTAATGCCGACGATGCTGATGCTGCTAATGATGATGAGGAGGAGGAGGAGGAAGACGATAATGAGAATGTTGATGATGCGAATGATGATGCGGATGATGACGACGATGCGTGAAATGACTGGAATTGTATTTTCTACATATAATATATACTTATTTAAATGTCGCATGTACTTTTTCGACAGATGATACATGAAAATAAACTTGATGAAATTAGATTTAAAGTATTTTAACAACAATTTAGTAGTAAAAGTGACATGATTAGAATTGCAAAAAAAAAAGGTTTAGTGTCAGTACAATATTTTTTATGTCTTTTCTCGTCATTGTATCCTTAATTATTCGCCATATTCGACGGCTGTTTCCGGTACACATGAGCTTTAAACCGTCAAAAGTAAAACTCTTGTTTGTCTGACTTATTTTAATACTAATATGATTTGTCACATGATGACAGTTATTATAGCTTTGATTAATTTCCGCTAAATTTAACACGTAAACATATTTTTATTAAGTCGGTTGTAGGTCAGGACCCGTTTATGTAAAATTACGTTTCGTAACATGTACATTTCAGTGAATAATTCGGACCAAGTTGTCTTCGTGAACATTTTTTATCCTAAGAGGCATATTAAGGAAAGGAATGTTAGCTTTTTGCCTGTAACACCTTCAACCAGAACCCTCAAGAAAAAGCTACAAAAAAAACAAACATAGCCACACCAGGGCCATATTCCAGAAACATCTTAAGTTCCAGGACCATATTCCAGAAACATCTTAAGTTCCAGGGGCCATATTCCAGAAGCATCTTAAGTTCTAGGGGCCATATTCCAGAAACATCTTAAGTTCCAGGGGCCATATTCCAGAAACATCTTAAGTTCCAGGGGCCATATTCCAGAAACATCTTAAGTTCCAGGGGCCATATTCCAGAATCATCTTAAGTTAAAGGGGCCATATTCCAGAATCATCTTAAGTTAAAGGGGCCATATTCCAGAAACATCTTAAGTTCCAGGGGCCATATTCCACATCTTAAGTTCCAGGGGCTATATTCCACATCTTAAGTTCCAGGGGCCATATTCTACATCTTAAGTTCCAGGGGCCATATTCCGGAAACATCTTAAGTTCCAGGGGCCATATTCCAAAAACAGCTTAAGTTAAACTTAATGCATTTAAGAATCATTTATGACGTCATTTTTATGACATCAGAATACACGAACTTGTGACGTTTAAGCTAATCACGCGCAGTTTTATTTATTTATTTCCCAAAAGCATAAAATAATTATTTTTTTAAATGTTGATTTCGGTGTAAGATCATATTTTATTTCACTCGTAATCATAAAAAATACATTTTTTCACTCGTGGCTGCGCCACTCGTGAAAATATCATTTTCTATGAATACTCGTGAAATAAAATACGATCGTACACCAAAATCAACCAATATCCTCTATACCATCCATTTATTGTAAGTAAGTTAGTATTTTTTTTACCAAAGTAGATCTAGAATAAATGTTGAGAATAACTTATGTTCAAACATGCGTATTTAGATCTAACACTGTAACACTAAATTATTTTCAATGCGTCTCGACGATGATACATTATCAAGTTGCCTCTACACCTGCAAGTTCGTGGGTGTTAAGCATTCGACTTTGCACATGCGCATAAAACCCCACTTGTTTCAATAAAAACACATCACATTAAATCGATCTGAATGCAAACAAATTACTTTATATGTCAAAATTGCCAATATTTATTCGGAAATCTGTAATCTTACTTGAAAATAAACATGACCCAACAACGAACTTGATCTTTTGCAACTTCCTGTAAGTTCGTGGGCAACATTTTATGACGTCATACGCGGAGGCACTTCCACTGAGGTTTGTGTTTTGATATAAATACGACAAGTGTTTATATGATTTTTGTTGGATTTTAATGAAATTAATACTTAAAAAATGTTTATTAACAACACGAGGTTTTGAATTTTTTTAACTATTAATAAGTTTAAAACACAAATAACTGCAATAAACTTAACTAACATGGTATACTTATATGTCGATGTTTTTTACACAATTTTGTGCTCTAGTAAGTCAAGCTGTTCTTCGGCTCACACAAGCATAGAAATCGGACACGCGACGTTACGTCCTTGAAGAGAAAATTACGTCATAATTTCATCCACGAACTTACCGGAGGCCACGAACTTACCAGATTAGATGCTTCTTATTGTCTAATTAAAAACCAAAGACAAAAACGAAAGAGACCCGAAATAACTCTATAAAAGTCCACAGTTCCTCTTTAAATAAAAAAATAGATCTTGTTATATTTAAAGAAATTGAAACAATACTAACATACGTTTTCTAGTCGGGCAATGACGTCGGTGATCAAGTTTTTTTGTTTTGTTTTTTCCCTGCATAATTCCTGTTGGCGTTAAGTTTCTCATAAGCTTATAAACTTAGACTTTGTGCTTTTAAAATCACCTTGTATAGTTCTTTTTAAATATATTCTCACGTGTGTTTGTTTATTCATTATTGATACATTTACCTTTTTTGATTTGTATGCTTGTGTTATACACATGTACCATCTTTTGTACACATGGGCTTCGGCCTTCTGGATTTGTTGTTAATAAAATCTTGAATCTTGAATCTTGCATCACCAAATTGTTATGCCAAACCAAAGGTTCTACCAAAAACCTTGTTGAACAGATGAACTGTTATTTGTTTAGTTGTTCTTTTGTTTTGTTACCAGCAGTGTCAGTAAGTCCACACTGTCCACGATGTTGTGTTTTTGAGTCATTCTCAGGGAGTTGCTTATTACAAACACGTTTGTTAAGTTCGATATAATTTATAAAGGATATTTGTTGATTTCGGTGAATGATAGAATTTTATTTAATGAGTGGTTATAGAAAAAAATATTTTCACGAATGGCGTAGCAACGAGTGAAAATATAATTTTCTATGACCACGAGTGAAATAAATATTCGATCATTCACCGAAATCAACTAAGTTTCTTTGTATTTTATGCTTTTTGACAATAAATAAATAAAATTGCACGAGATAAGCTTAAACGTCACACTTTTGTGTATCTTACGTCATAAAAATGACGTCATACATGATTCCAAAATTGTTAATCATAAGTATATTGGGGGAAAAAGTGCCATAATGTGTGCGTCTTCTTCCTTAAATTATATTTTTTATGAATTTTATTATAGATCTATGTTTTTATAAAAACACATATATGTAAATACTGTACATGTATATAAACTTACCAAGGGAGGTAAACCACCACTGGTAGATCGATGTTATTGATAGAAACATAGTGCGTTTTGTGTTATATTTTCACTGCAGTGAAAAAATAAAATCTTATATTTTCACTGCTCCAACAGTGAAAATATCAAATTTGATTTCACCAATAAAAGTCTATATTTCACTGAAAAGCATATAATAAAGTAATGCTCATGTTAGCTTTTTGTTAGTCTGTTTTTAAAAACCATTGTTATGTCATGGAAGCCCTAAGGGGGGGTATCGCCAATAGGTCGTGTGAATGCAACGTGAGTATTATAATACACTTATGCCATCAATCAAGACGGTTATGATTTTGAATATATTTAGTTCAATGGTTTTACTGACTTCAGTAGGAAAGTGATGCTACTGTGGCATTGGCAGTACTGTATGGAAAACGTCCGTGGAAGTGACAGCCAATAATATATGATTTACCGGCTTTTCTTTTCATTATAATTTTACAATGTACTAGCGATTCAAATTTAAGTCAATTACACGCGCTAAGTGCCAGGTTGACAAAATGCTCAAAAACCCCACTGTGAACACAAAACCAACATTTAAGGCTGTTTGTTTTTGTATTAAAGTATTGTCAACAAAATACATCACGACATAAATAACAAGTAGGTTTCAATTATACCTCACTGGACCACTCTGTGTCTTTTGCCGATAGGCTATGTCACTAGTTGATATAATATTTCTCGGTTTGATATTATTTAATATTACAATCTAAGTCATTAGTTATTTATATACTGAAATAAAGGATATGACAAGAAAATGAATTGAACTCGGTCATAACGATTGAAAAACATGTAAACGTATTTAGAGTCACGTCGGCCATATTACCTCATGAACAACGGCCTTACGTACTAAAACTATACAGTTATACAATTAGTTCTGGCAACCGTGTAATGTCCTTATTAGTATGAATCATGTGTTTATTTCAGGGTCATTAACTTCGTGAATGGCTTTGACATCTCACAAACCAAGAACATGCTTGGTCCACCGGTGGTTGACAAACAACACACTGAAACAATTCGAAACCTTGGCTTCTTGCACATTTCTGTGAGCAATAACTTCATCCGTCAACTGGACATTCGATTTCTTGAATATCAACACGTATCAATATTGGAGTAAACACATTTCAAAAATACCTCTTTAAAATTTGTAAATATAAGTAAATTGTATTCTGCACTTTCTTGCAAAGTACTGTACACTTAACATTAACGGATAAATATGTAAATGTCTCTCATGTATGTGCGTTTTGCTGTAATGTTATTAACTGGTACACAGTTTCTGAATAGAAAGCACATACTATTTGAAAATAATGCTTACAAAAAATAGTAATAGAATACAACTTCTTCTCATCTCGGAGCAGGTGGGATGGTATAGTAGCTGTGTTATTTACCATAGCGGTCATGCGATAAAATATGGCATTATAATTGTTATCAAATAAAACACATGCAGTGATTTATCAATATTCCAATGTATGTGTTGTTTCGTAGAGTAATCACCTGTTAGATAATATAACGCATTTAGTGGTGTCTTTGTTTCATTTGAGCTTTGAAGGAAATTTATATAGATACGACGCACCAACGGAAAACGTTTGTCAATTTAGGACTTTGTCCTTGAATTGTGTTGTATTAACTTTAGTTTAATACAGCATAACATAAAGCGTAACCGAGTAAATTTCTTGACGTATATATGTATTTGTTATTACCTATTCTTGATAGATAAATAGATGAACTTTCATAGACTGGGATCATTTAAAAGTTATTTTCACAATTTAAAGGATTTTTTATTGTGAAAGGCTGATTGCTTGAGGGTTTTTTAACAGTCATAAAACTTGGTACAAGCAAATGGAGTTTGCTGAAAAGTGTGCTTACTTTGTATTTTGAAATACTGGTAAGCGGACTGATAATATCGTACTCTGAATTTCTTGAACCGCAACATTAGCATGTGCTTTCTGTATCTTACAGGGCATCGATACCAAACTTTGAGGAAGATCAGCTTGAAGTTTGTACGTCATGTGATTTTACCTTAAATCTGTGGTCCAGCGCACGGCGACGTTGTTTTGTTTACGGATGACAATAAAATTCCTACGTAAAAAGCACGTTCAAACGCGATACGTTACTTGACTTCCCGTGACGCTTTGACGGAAATTGATATGGGTGCCATGTTTGGTCGCATGTACATTTTTTATGCGTCGTTTTGTATTAAAGTTACATGCGTGTACCACATTGTAAATGTTCAGGTATTTTCATATCCTGCGAAAGCGTTCTTAACGTTATATAATCTTTGTAGTGTACTAGTGTGGTAGAGTGTAACCGGTTATTATTTAAGTCACGTGCAAACACATGTCGAGTTGATTTGTTGTTGTTGTTCAGAATGATATTTTATCTCCTGTTTGTGATTGGTGCCAACTGAAGTGAACTAGAGACGCCGCCGCGCTGACGTTACGACAAAGTGAAGGCAGAAAGCAAGTATGCCTAAAATAGCCTTAGTCAAAGTTGATTTGGTTGAGATACACGTGACGTCATCTTGATGACATAAACTTGTGTCATGTGTTTGCAGCACAGTCAACGAAAGCCTAGGGGTCCGATAATGGCGGGATGACTGCCAAAAACAACGTGTACCGGTGAAGCGTTTCAAAAGCACGTGTGAACGTGTCAATCGATCGTGTGATATTTGGGGGACTGTTTTTTATTGTTCAGCTGCTTTGGTATGAATTTTTGGGGGAAAACGGTGATAATTTGATATGATAAAACATAATTATTTAATCAGTGAATTTGGATTTTGATGAGTTTATCTTTTGAAATTATTCAGTAGTTTTATATTAGTTTACCTATTTTTTTTTCATTAGTTGTTCTATGTGTTTAGGCTGTATTTAATGTCATGGATAGTGTAGTCATTCTTTATTTATTCATACTTTTATCAACTATCAAACTGCGTGGTTGATTTATGTACATGAAATCTCAAAACGAAACCCAAACAATAACAAATGAGCCGTGTCGTGGGAAAACCGGGCTTAATGCATGTGTGTAAACTGTCGTGCCGAATGAGTGTGTGCAGTCCGCACAGGCTAATCCGGGACGGCACTTTCTGCCTATAGTGGATTTATGTTTAGAAGAGACTTCCTTGAAACAGAAAATACCATACAAGCGGAAAGAGCCGTCCCGGATCAGCGTGTGTGGAGTGCAAAGGCTGATCCGGGACGACACTCTACGCACATTCATTAAGCCCGGTTTTTCCAAGACACGACACTTATTTAATAAGTATTTATATAATTCAAATTCAGTTTACTTCAGTTTTATTATTTTAATTAGTATTCCATTTAGGTGAAAATAAGCATTGGTGCCAAATTAGTTATATCAAGTTTGATGTTTGTACTTAGTCTTTTTAATTATAAATGAACTTACGGTCATGAATGTGCTTATTTTGGTTATTTTGGTGTGTGTTAGAGAAGTTTTGTATTCAAAGCTTGGCTGCTCACAAATAAATTTGAACGCGTGTATTGTGTGCTAGATGCGTAAATGTATGTTTTAGTTAAATATTATTATTGTTTTTGCATTAGTAGACAGTTAAACGTCAACGCGTACGTGTCTGTAACGTTGAGGTCTGATATTATATTTATAGAACGTCATATAGAGAATAACAGGTTACTGCCTGGTCCTGTGTAATATATCAGGTGAGGCTTACCGAACCGTTATTTTATTCGTGCCGAACCTGATATATTACACAAGACCAGGCAGTGACCTGTTTTTCTATTTATCATACCACATATTTCGTAAAATATCACCAAACGAGCTGATTTATATATATTGAAAAACTAAGGGCGGCGCTTATTTTGCTGAGCCGACTTGTGCACGTTCACGTACATGTAGTTATGGATTTCTAAAAGTTGACTGGATAATACCTTATTATTAACATTTCGTAATGATAAGTGAACTACGAATACATAGATTACACGCATGCTCGTTCATAAAATACTGAAAATGCGAACTGAAATGGATTGCAACGATCAATTTTATCGGAGAACACATAACGCCGAATTGTTTGGAGACGCCATTTTGGAGTTGTGTATTGAAATTGACATTTCCAAGATCGTGTAAATATTTACAGTATTTGACTATGCTGTGTTAAATTTTTGGTAATTATGTTTTTTATGTTTTTGGTTCAACATAAACTGATGCTTTGTAGTGACTTTTAGTGCATTTATTATGAATGTATTGAAATAAATTTGTATCGATGATTCATTGTGTTCCATAGCTGACGTCATCTCACTACCAAATTGCGGGTTTATGTGAATATTTATAAAAAAAATAACGTTTTTGTGATTTATGACAAATAAAAATAATAAAGTATATACGTTCTTCGTATCAAATTGTTTGTTTTGTTGAATCTGAATCATTTTTACTGAAACTGTTGACTTTATAGTTGATTCCGAATAATATGACGTACCTCCAAACATTGACTGATATAAACGATAGTGACCTGATATAAAAATATATATCAGGCACCTTTGTATCAGGCCGATATCAGCATAGTGGTATGATAAAAGTAATTATTGTAATTGTATAATAGTCATATATTTAATATTCAATTATTTACTGTATTAATTTAATTCTCTATGGATTGCTTTGTAGACGAGTTTTGTTTTAGCATTTGTTGACATGTAGTCCAATCGTGTCCAAGTCCATTATTCAAACTGAACATTATCTAAATACAACAATCGTTTAAATGACTCTTTATGAAATATTCGTACACATATAAACACGTATTTAAAGGATATTAGAATGACATGTTTATTACAAACAAAAAATCTTATCTGATTCTGACGAATAAAAAAAAAACAGGAAAAAACTTGGTTAAACAAATCATTTAAAACGCTTTTATAAAATAGTAATGCCACTTTCTAACGAATTTACACTATTTGTATTCCTTGACTGACAAAGAAAAACAAGAACTCACGGAAAAACATTTAAACATTCATTTTTTTTTGAATCTGTCAGAGAAATTTATTCTGATATGTGTCGCCTGTCAGATTTCATTATTTTGTCATTCTATTCATGTAAGTGTACTCGATGCACCAATATTTGCTGCAATGAAGTGTTTCAACAGCAACGAGTTGATTTGTTTGTTTCCCCGTGTTTCACAAATATTTCAGTTTTCATGATCATGATCATGATAATGACCGTTATAATGATCGTTATCAACAAGATCGCCATCATCACCATCGTCATCTTCGTCGTCCTCATCATCATCATGATCATCATGATCATCATCATCATCATGATCACATGATCATGATCATGATCATGATCATCATCATCATCATGATCGGGATCATCACGATCATCACCGTCTTCTTCTTCTTCATCATCATCTTAATATATCGTCGTCGTCTTCATAATCACCACCATCAGCAGCATCACTATCATCACCATCATCATCGATAGGTTTCTATCAGGGACATGCATTCTGAAGTGAACATGCAGCAATAGCGTGTTTGTTAGTTCTTCATTTTCTACGATTAATGACCTTGCCGTCTTCATACCACAGTAATGTATAGAACATAAACGTTAGCTCATAGTCGGTTGTGTAACGTTAGAGACTGTCATTTAATGACGGGCATAATGAAATATGTCGTGATAACGTCAAGTTCGGGACCAACGTCCTCGTCATTGGTACATTTTGCGAATGATATGTGGCCGTGGGTGCAATTTATTTTACAATAAATTTTACAGCTATATTTAGAGGGGCAAAAGATATAACTTGTTAGGTGAAGATAAAGACTCGCGTATCTGTGCAGATATGTTTGCTGATACAATTGTGCAATCGCCTTCGTTCATGATTAATTCCGATTCGGATGTTTTCAAAACATATAGTACATGTAAAAAGTTCTAATAGTATAAGTTCAGCGTTATTTTCATCATCAATATCATCATCACCATCATTATCATCATCAGTAACAACAACAGCAAGAGCTGTTTCTTAAACAGGTATGTCCCCTCTAGGTTAAAAGCCATCTTTAAAATATTCGTTGAACACCGGATGAAAACTTTAGACCATTTTTAGATAAATCAAGGGCCAAAACTAACTATGCAGTTCCTTGTTCGATTTGGTTGATCATCGAACTTTTTTAAAATATTATGCCCATAAGCATTTTCATCAAGTTTGGTGAACATTGGACTTATAGAGAGCGGAGACGGATAAAAGGGCTAATTTTAGAATTTTTTAAAGGCCATAACTCCACAATTTCTCCGTCGGTTTGGCCGACCGACCGACAGACATACCGACATAATCAAACTAATATACCCTATAATACCAACAATATTAACCCAATAACATGTTCTACTTAATAATGAAAATTCTGATATTTGATGATAATGGATGCTACTGTTGCTGCTGTGTATGATGATTATAATGTAATGCCGACGATGCTGATGCTGCTAATGATGATGATGAGGAGGAGGAGGAAGACGATAATGAGAATGTTGATGATGCGAATGATGATGCGGATGATGACGACGATGCGTGAAATGACTGGAATTGTATTTTCTACATATAATATATACTTATTTAAATGTCGCATGTACTTTTTCGACAGATGATACATGAAAATAAACTTGATGAAATTAGATTTAAAGTATTTTAACAACAATTTAGTAGTAAAAGTGACATGATTAGAATTGCAAAAAAAAAGGTTTAGTGTCAGTACAATATTTTTTATGTCTTTTCTCGTCATTGTATCCTTAATTATTCGCCATATTCGACGGCTGTTTCCGGTACACATGAGCTTTAAACCGTCAAAAGTAAAACTCTTGTTTGTCTGACTTATTTTAATACTAATATGATTTGTCACATGATGACAGTTATTATAGCTTTGATTAATTTCCGCTAAATTTAACACGTAAACATATTTTTATTAAGTCGGTTGTAGGTCAGGACCCGTTTATGTAAAATTACGTTTCGTAACATGTACATTTCAGTGAATAATTCGGACAGAGTTGTCTTCGTGAACATTTTTTATCCTAAGAGGCATATTAAGCTTTTTGCCTGTAACACCTTCAACCAGAACCCTCAAGAAAAAGCTACAACAAAAAAAACCATAGCCACACCAGGGCCATATTCCAGAAACATCTTAAGTTCCAGGACCATATTCCAGAAACATCTTAAGTTCCAGGGGCCATATTCCGGAAACATCTTAAGTTCCAGGGGCCATATTCCAGAAGCATCTTAAGTTCTAGGGGCCATATTCCAGAAACATCTTAAGTTCCAGGGGCCATATTCCAGAAACATCTTAAGTTCCAGGGGCCATATTCCAGAAACATCTTAAGTTCCTGGGGCCATATTCCAGAAACATCTTAAGTTAAAGGGGCCATATTCCAGAAACATCTTAAGTTAAAGGGGCTATATTCCAGAAACATCTTAAGTTCCAGGGGCCATATTCCACATCTTAAGTTCCAGGGGCTATATTCCACATCTTAAGTTCCAGGGGCCATATTCTACATCTTAAGTTCCAGGGGCCATATTCCGGAAACATCTTAAGTTCCAGGGGCCATATTCCAAAAACAGCTTAAGTTAAACTTAATGCATTTAAGAATCATTTATGACGTCATTTTTATGACATCAGAATACACGAACTTGTGACGTTTAAGCTAATCACGCGCAGTTTTATTTATTTATTTCCCAAAAGCATAAAATAATTATTTTTTTAAATGTTGATTTCGGTGTAAGATCATATTTTATTTCACTCGTAATCATAAAAAATACATTTTTTCACTCGTGGCTGCGCCACTCGTGAAAATATCATTTTCTATGAATACTCGTGAAATAAAATACGATCGTACACCAAAATCAACCAATATCCTCTATACCATCCATTTATTGTAAGTAAGTTAGTATTTTTTTTACCAAAGTAGATCTAGAATAAATGTTGAGAATAACTTATGTTCAAACATGCGTATTTAGATCTAACACTGTAACACTAAATTATTTTCAATGCGTCTCGACGATGATACATTATCAAGTTGCCTCTACACCTGCAAGTTCGTGGGTGTTAAGCATTCGACTTTGCACATGCGCATAAAACCCCACTTGTTTCAATAAAAACACATCACATTAAATCGATCTGAATGCAAACAAATTACTTTATATGTCAAAATTGCCAATATTTATTCGGAAATCTGTAATCTTACTTGAAAATAAACATGACCCAACAACGAACTTGATCTTTTGCAACTTCCTGTAAGTTCGTGGGCAACATTTTATGACGTCATACGCGGAGGCACTTCCACTGAGGTTTGTGTTTTGATATAAATACGACAAGTGTTTATATGATTTTTGTTGGATTTTAATGAAATTAATACTTAAAAAATGTTTATTAACAACACGAGGTTTTGAATTTTTTTAACTATTAATAAGTTTAAAACACAAATAACTGCAATAAACTTAACTAACATGGTATACTTATATGTCGATGATTTTTACACAATTTTGTGCTCTAGTAAGTCAAGCTGTTCTTCGGCTCACACAAGCATAGAAATCGGACACGCGACGTTACGTCCTTGAAGAGAAAATTACGTCATAATTTCATCCACGAACTTACCGGAGGCCACGAACTTACCAGATTAGATGCTTCTTATTGTCTAATTAAAAACCAAAGACAAAAACGAAAGAGACCCGAAATAACTCTATAAAAGTCCACAGTTCCTCTTTA
Source organism: Congeria kusceri (assembly GCA_027627225.1). NCBI lineage: Eukaryota > Metazoa > Mollusca > Bivalvia > Myida > Dreissenidae > Congeria > Congeria kusceri. The sequence goes on from CM051027.1 coordinate 65,443,576, forward strand.
AATAAAAAAATAGATCTTGTTATATTTAAAGAAATTGAAACAATACTAACATACGTTTTCTAGTCGGGCAATGACGTCGGTGATCAAGTTTTTTTGTTTTGTTTTTTCCCTGCATAATTCCTGTTGGCGTTAAGTTTCTCATAAGCTTATAAACTTAGACTTTGTGCTTTTAAAATCACCTTGTATAGTTCTTTTTAAATATATTCTCACGTGTGTTTGTTTTTTTTTCATTATTGATACATTTACCTTTTTTGATTTGTATGCTTGTGTTATACACATGTACCATCTTTTGTACACATGGGCTTCGGCCTTCTGGATTTGTTGTTAATAAAATCTTGAATCTTGAATCTTGCATCACCAAATTGTTATGCCAAACCAAAGGTTCTACCAAAAACCTTGTTGAACAGATGAACTGTTATTTGTTTAGTTGTTCTTTTGTTTTGTTACCAGCAGTGTCAGTAAGTCCACACTGTCCACGATGTTGTGTTTTTGAGTCATTCTCAGGGAGTTGCTTATTACAAACACGTTTGTTAAGTTCGATATAATTTATAAAGGATATTTGTTGATTTCGGTGAATGATAGAATTTTATTTAATGAGTGGTTATAGAAAAAAATATTTTCACGAATGGCGTAGCAACGAGTGAAAATATAATTTTCTATGACCACGAGTGAAATAAATATTCGATCATTCACCGAAATCAACTAAGTTTCTTTGTATTTTATGCTTTTTGACAATAAATAAATAAAATTGCACGAGATAAGCTTAAACGTCACACTTTTGTGTATCTTACGTCATAAAAATGACGTCATACATGATTCCAAAATTGTTAATCATAAGTATATTGGGGGAAAAAGTGCCATAATGTGTGCGTCTTCTTCCTTAAATTATATTTTTTATGAATTTTATTATAGATCTATGTTTTTATAAAAACACATATATGTAAATACTGTACATGTATATAAACTTACCAAGGGAGGTAAACCACCACTGGTAGATCGATGTTATTGATAGAAACATAGTGCGTTTTGTGTTATATTTTCACTGCAGTGAAAAAATAAAATCTTATATTTTCACTGCTCCAACAGTGAAAATATCAAATTTGATTTCACCAATAAAAGTCTATATTTCACTGAAAAGCATATAATAAAGTAATGCTCATGTTAGCTTTTTGTTAGTCTGTTTTTAAAAACCATTGTTATGTCATGGAAGCCCTAAGGGGGGGTATCGCCAATAGGTCGTGTGAATGCAACGTGAGTATTATAATACACTTATGCCATCAATCAAGACGGTTATGATTTTGAATATATTTAGTTCAATGGTTTTACTGACTTCAGTAGGAAAGTGATGCTACTGTGGCATTGGCAGTACTGTATGGAAAACGTCCGTGGAAGTGACAGCCAATAATATATGATTTACCGGCTTTTCTTTTCATTATAATTTTACAATGTACTAGCGATTCAAATTTAAGTCAATTACACGCGCTAAGTGCCAGGTTGTCAAAATGCTCAAAAACCCCACTGTGAACACAAAACCAACATTTAAGGCTGTTTGTTTTTGTATTAAAGTATTGTCAACAAAATACATCACGACATAAATAACAAGTAGGTTTCAATTATACCTCACTGGACCACTCTGTGTCTTTTGCCGATAGGCTATGTCACTAGTTGATATAATATTTCTCGGTTTGATATTATTTAATATTACAATCTAAGTCATTAGTTATTTATATACTGAAATAAAGGATATGACAAGAAAATGAATTGAACTCGGTCATAACGATTGAAAAACATGTAAACGTATTTAGAGTCACGTCGGCCATATTACCTCATGAACAACGGCCTTACGTACTAAAACTATACAGTTATACAATTAGTTCTGGCAACCGTGTAATGTCCTTATTAGTATGAATCATGTGTTTATTTCAGGGTCATTAACTTCGTGAATGGCTTTGACATCTCACAAACCAAGAACATGCTTGGTCCACCGGTGGTTGACAAACAACACACTGAAACAATTCGAAACCTTGGCTTCTTGCACATTTCTGTGAGCAATAACTTCATCCGTCAACTGGACATTCGATTTCTTGAATATCAACACGTATCAATATTGGAGTAAACACATTTCAAAAATACCTCTTTAAAATTTGTAAATATAAGTAAATTGTATTCTGCACTTTCTTGCAAAGTACTGTACACTTAACATTAACGGATAAATATGTAAATGTCTCTCATGTATGTGCGTTTTGCTGTAATGTTATTAACTGGTACACAGTTTCTGAATAGAAAGCACATACTATTTGAAAATAATGCTTACAAAAAATAGTAATAGAATACAACTTCTTCTCATCTCGGAGCAGGTGGGATGGTATAGTAGCTGTGTTATTTACCATAGCGGTCATGCGATAAAATATGGCATTATAATTGTTATCAAATAAAACACATGCAGTGATTTATCAATATTCCAATGTATGTGTTGTTTCGTAGAGTAATCACCTGTTAGATAATATAACGCATTTAGTGGTGTCTTTGTTTCATTTGAGCTTTGAAGGAAATTTATATAGATACGACGCACCAACGGAAAACGTTTGTCAATTTAGGACTTTGTCCTTGAATTGTGTTGTATTAACTTTAGTTTAATACAGCATAACATAAAGCGTAACCGAGTAAATTTCTTGACGTATATATGTATTTGTTATTACCTATTCTTGATAGATAAATAGATGAACTTTCATAGACTGGGATCATTTAAAAGTTATTTTCACAATTTAAAGGATTTTTTATTGTGAAAGGCTGATTGCTTGAGGGTTTTTTTACAGTCATAAAACTTGGTACAAGCAAATGGAGTTTGCTGAAAAGTGTGCTTACTTTGTATTTTGAAATACTGGTAAGCGGACTGATAATATCGTACTCTGAATTTCTTGAACCGCAACATTAGCATGTGCTTTCTGTATCTTACAGGGCATCGATACCAAACTTTGAGGAAGATCAGCTTGAAGTTTGTACGTCATGTGATTTTACCTTAAATCTGTGGTCCAGCGCACGGCGACGTTGTTTTGTTTACGGATGACAATAAAATTCCTACGTAAAAAGCACGTTCAAACGCGATACGTTACTTGACTTCCCGTGACGCTTTGACGGAAATTGATATGGGTGCCATGTTTGGTCGCATGTACATTTTTTATGCGTCGTTTTGTATTAAAGTTACATGCGTGTACCACATTGTAAATGTTCAGGTATTTTCATATCCTGCGAAAGCGTTCTTAACGTTATATAATCTTTGTAGTGTACTAGTGTGGTAGAGTGTAACCGGTTATTATTTAAGTCACGTGCAAACACATGTCGAGTTGATTTGTTGTTGTTGTTCAGAATGATATTTTATCTCCTGTTTGTGATTGGTGCCAACTGAAGTGAACTAGAGACGCCGCCGCGCTGACGTTACGACAAAGTGAAGGCAGAAAGCAAGTATGCCTAAAATAGCCTTAGTCAAAGTTGATTTGGTTGAGATACACGTGACGTCATCTTGATGACATAAACTTGTGTCATGTGTTTGCAGCACAGTCAACGAAAGCCTAGGGGTCCGATAATGGCGGGATGACTGCCAAAAACAACGTGTACCGGTGAAGCGTTTCAAAAGCACGTGTGAACGTGTCAATCGATCGTGTGATATTTGGGGGACTGTTTTTTATTGTTCAGCTGCTTTGGTATGAATTTTTGGAGGAAAACGGTGATAATTTGATATGATAAAACATAATTATTTAATCAGTGTATTTGGATTTTGATGAGTTTATCTTTTGAAATTATTCAGTAGTTTTATATTAGTTTACCTATTTTTTTTTCATTAGTTGTTCTATGTGTTTAGGCTGTATTTAATGTCATGGATAGTGTAGTCATTCTTTATTTATTCATACTTTTATCAACTATCAAACTGCGTGGTTGATTTATGTACATGAAATCTCAAAACGAAACCCAAACAATAACAAATGAGCCGTGTCGTGGGAAAACCGGGCTTAATGCATGTGTGTAAACTGTCGTGCCGAATGAGTGTGTGCAGTCCGCACAGGCTAATCCGGGACGGCACTTTCTGCCTATAGTGGATTTATGTTTAGAAGAGACTTCCTTGAAACAGAAAATACCATACAAGCGGAAAGAGCCGTCCCGGATCAGCGTGTGTGGAGTGCAAAGGCTGATCCGGGACGACACTCTACGCACATTCATTAAGCCCTGTTTTTCCAAGACACGACACTTATTTAATAAGTATTTATATAATTCAAATTCAGTTTACTTCAGTTTTATTATTTTAATTAGTATTCCATTTAGGTGAAAATAAGCATTGGTGCCAAATTAGTTATATCAAGTTTGATGTTTGTACTTAGTCTTTTTAATTATAAATGAACTTACGGTCATGAATGTGCTTATTTTGGTTATTTTGGTGTGTGTTAGAGAAGTTTTGTATTCAAAGCTTGGCTGCTCACAAATAAATTTGAACGCGTGTATTGTGTGCTAGATGCGTAAATGTATGTTTTAGTTAAATATTATTATTGTTTTTGCATTAGTAGACAGTTAAACGTCAACGCGTACGTGTCTGTAACGTTGAGGTCTGATATTATATTTATAGAACGTCATATAGAGAATAACAGGTTACTGCCTGGTCCTGTGTAATATATCAGGTGAGGCTTACCGAACCGTTATTTTATTCGTGCCGAACCTGATATATTACACAAGACCAGGCAGTGACCTGTTTTTCTATTTATCATACCACATATTTCGTAAAATATCACCAAACGAGCTGATTTATATATATTGAAAAACTAAGGGCGGCGCTTATTTTGCTGAGCCGACTTGTGCACGTTCACGTACATGTAGTTATGGATTTCTAAAAGTTGACTGGATAATACCTTATTATTAACATTTCGTAATGATAAGTGAACTACGAATACATAGATTACACGCATGCTCGTTCATAAAATACTGAAAATGCGAACTGAAATGGATTGCAACGATCAATTTTATCGGAGAACACATAACGCCGAATTGTTTGGAGACGCCATTTTGGAGTTGTGTATTGAAATTGACATTTCCAAGATCGTGTAAATATTTACAGTATTTGACTATGCTGTGTTAAATTTTTGGTAATTATGTTTTTTATGTTTTTGGTTCAACATAAACTGATGCTTTGTAGTGACTTTTAGTGCATTTATTATGAATGTATTGAAATAAATTTGTATCGATGATTCATTGTGTTCCATAGATGACGTCATCTCACTACCAAATTGCGGGTTTATGTGAATATTTATAAAAAAAATAACGTTTTTGTGATTTATGACAAATAAAAATAATAAAGTATATACGTTCTCCGTATCAAATTGTTTGTTTTGTTGAATCTGATTCATTTTTACTGAAACTGTTGACTTTATAGTTGATTCCGAATAATATGACGTACCTCCAAACATTGACTGATATAAACGATAGTGACCTGATATAAAAATATATATCAGGCACCTTTGTATCAGGCCGATATCAGCATAGTGGTATGATAAAAGTAATTATTGTAATTGTATAATAGTCATATATTTAATATTCAATTATTTACTGTATTAATTTAATTCTCTATGGATTGCTTTGTAGACGAGTTTTGTTTTAGCATTTGTTGACATGTAGTCCAATCGTGTCCAAGTCCATTATTCAAACTGAACATTATCTAAATACAACAATCGTTTAAATGACTCTTTATGAAATATTCGTACACATATAAACACGTATTTAAAGGATATTAGAATGACATGTTTATTACAAACAAAAAATCTTATCTGATTCTGACGAATAAAAAAAAAACAGGAAAAAACTTGGTTAAACAAATCATTTAAAACGCTTTTATAAAATAGTAATGCCACTTTCTAACGAATTTACACTATTTGTATTCCTTGACTGACAAAGAAAAACAAAAAACAAGAACTCACGGAAAATCATTTAAACATTCATTTTTTTTTGAATCTGTCAGAGAAATTTATTCTGATATGTGTCGCCTGTCAGATTTCATTATTTTGTCATTCTATTCATGTAAGTGTACTCGATGCACCAATATTTGCTGCAATGAAGTGTTTCAACAGCAACGAGTTGATTTGTTTGTTTCCCCGTGTTTCACAAATATTTCAGTTTTCATGATCATGATCATGATAATGACCGTTATAATGATCGTTATCAACAAGATCGCCATCATCACCATCGTCATCTTCGTCGTCCTCATCATCATCATGATCATCATGATCATCATCATCATCATGATCACATGATCATCATCATGATCATGATCATCATCATCATCATGATCGGGATCATCACGATCATCATCGTCTTCTTCTTCTTCATCATCATCTTAATATATCGTCGTCGTCTTCATAATCACCACCATCAGCAGCATCACTATCATCACCATCATCATCGATAGGTTTCTATCAGGGACATGCATTCTGAAGTGAACATGCAGCAATAGCGTGTTTGTTAGTTCTTCATTTTCTACGATTAATGACCTTGCCGTCTTCATACCACAGTAATGTATAGAACATAAACGTTAGCTCATAGTCGGTTGTGTAACGTTAGAGACTGTCATTTAATGACGGGCATAATGAAATATGTCGTGATAACGTCAAGTTCGGGACCAACGTCCTCGTCATTGGTACATTTTGCGAATGATATGTGGCCGTGGGTGCAATTTATTTTACAATAAATTTTACAGCTATATTTAGAGGGGCAAAAGATATAACTTGTTAGGTGAAGATAAAGACTCGCGTATCTGTGCAGATATGTTTGCTGATACAATTGTGCAATCGCCTTCGTTCATGATTAATTCCGATTCGGATGTTTTCAAAACATATAGTACATGTAAACAGTTCTAATAGTATAAGTTCAGCGTTATTTTCATCATCAATATCATCATCATCATCATTATCATCATCAGTAACAACAACAGCAAGAGCTGTTTCTTAAACAGGTATGTCCCCTCTAGGTTAAAAGCCATCTTTAAAATATTCGTTGAACACCGGATGAAAACTTTAGACCATTTTTAGATAAATCAAGGGCCAAAACTAACTATGCAGTTCCTTGTTCGATTTGGTTGATCATCGAACTTTTTTAAAATATTATGCCCATAAGCATTTTCATCAAGTTTGGTGAACATTGGACTTATAGAGAGCGGAGACGGATAAAAGGGCTAATTTTAGAATTTTTTAAAGGCCATAACTCCACAATTTCTCCGTCGGTTTGGCCGACCGACCGACAGACATACCGACATAATCAAACTAATATACCCTATAATACCAACAATATTAACCCAATAACATGTTCTACTTAATAATGAAAATTCTGATATTTGATGATAATGGATGCTACTGTTGCTGCTGTGTATGATGATTATAATGTAATGCCGACGATGCTGATGCTGCTAATGATGATGATGAGGAGGAGGAGGAAGACGATAATGAGAATGTTGATGATGCGAATGATGATGCGGATGATGACGACGATGCGTGAAATGACTGGAATTGTATTTTCTACATATAATATATACTTATTTAAATGTCGCATGTACTTTTTCGACAGATGATACATGAAAATAAACTTGATGAAATTAGATTTAAAGTATTTTAACAACAATTTAGTAGTAAAAGTGACATGATTAGAATTGCAAAAAAAAAGGTTTAGTGTCAGTACAATATTTTTTATGTCTTTTCTCGTCATTGTATCCTTAATTATTCGCCATATTCGACGGCTGTTTCCGGTACACATGAGCTTTAAACCGTCAAAAGTAAAACTCTTGTTTGTCTGACTTATTTTAATACTAATATGATTTGTCACATGATGACAGTTATTATAGCTTTGATTAATTTCCGCTAAATTTAACACGTAAACATATTTTTATTAAGTCGGTTGTAGGTCAGGACCCGTTTATGTAAAATTACGTTTCGTAACATGTACATTTCAGTGAATAATTCGGACAGAGTTGTCTTCGTGAACATTTTTTATCCTAAGAGGCATATTAAGCTTTTTGCCTGTAACACCTTCAACCAGAACTCTCAAGAAAAAGCTACAACAAAAAAAACCATAGCCACACCAGGGCCATATTCCAGAAACATCTTAAGTTCCAGGACCATATTCCAGAAACATCTTAAGTTCCAGGGGCCATATTCCGGAAACATCTTAAGTTCCAGGGGCCATATTCCAGAAGCATCTTAAGTTCTAGGGGCCATATTCCAGAAACATCTTAAGTTCCAGGGGCCATATTCCAGAAACATCTTAAGTTCCAGGGGCCATATTCCAGAAACATCTTAAGTTCCTGGGGCCATATTCCAGAAACATCTTAAGTTAAAGGGGCCATATTCCAGAAACATCTTAAGTTAAAGGGGCTATAAATTCCAGAAACATCTTAAGTTCCAGGGGCCATATTCCACATCTTAAGTTCCAGGGGCTATATTCCACATCTTAAGTTCCAGGGGCCATATTCTACATCTTAAGTTCCAGGGGCCATATTCCGGAAACATCTTAAGTTCCAGGGGCCATATTCCAAAAACAGCTTAAGTTAAACTTAATGCATTTAAGAATCATTTATGACGTCATTTTTATGACATCAGAATACACGAACTTGTGACGTTTAAGCTAATCACGCGCAGTTTTATTTATTTATTGCCCAAAAGCATAAAATAATTATTTTTTTTAATGTTGATTTCGGTGTAAGATCATATTTTATTTCACTCGTAATCATAAAAAATACATTTTTTCACTCGTGGCTGCGCCACTCGTGAAAATATCATTTTCTATGAATACTCGTGAAATAAAATACGATCGTACACCAAAATCAACCAATATCCTCTATACCATCCATTTATTGTAAGTAAGTTAGTATTTTTTTTACCAAAGTAGATCTAGAATAAATGTTGAGAATAACTTATGTTCAAACATGCGTATTTAGATCTAACACTGTAACACTAAATTATTTTCAATGCGTCTCGACGATGATACATTATCAAGTTGCCTCTACACCTGCAAGTTCGTGGGTGTTAAGCATTCGACTTTGCACATGCGCATAAAACCCCACTTGTTTCAATAAAAACACATCACATTAAATCGATCTGAATGCAAACAAATTACTTTATATGTCAAAATTGCCAATATTTATTCGGAAATCTGTAATCTTACTTGAAAATAAACATGACCCAACAACGAACTTGATCTTTTGCAACTTCCTGTAAGTTCGTGGGCAACATTTTATGACGTCATACGCGGAGGCACTTCCACTGAGGTTTGTGTTTTGATATAAATACGACAAGTGTTTATATGATTTTTGTTGGATTTTAATGAAATTAATACTTAAAAAATGTTTATTAACAACACGAGGTTTTGAATTTTTTTAACTATTAATAAGTTTAAAACACAAATAACTGCAATAAACTTAACTAACATGGTATACTTATATGTCGATGTTTTTTACACAATTTTGTGCTCTAGTAAGTCAAGCTGTTCTTCGGCTCACACAAGCATAGAAATCGGACACGCGACGTTACGTCCTTGAAGAGAAAATTACGTCATAATTTCATCCACGAACTTACCGGAGGCCACGAACTTACCAGATTAGATGCTTCTTATTGTCTAATTAAAAACCAAAGACAAAAACGAAAGAGACCCGAAATAACTCTATAAAAGTCCACAGTTCCTCTTTAAATAAAAAAATAGATCTTGTTATATTTAAAGAAATTGAAACAATACTAACATACGTTTTCTAGTCGGGCAATGACGTCGGTGATCAAGTTTTTTTGTTTTGTTTTTTCCCTGCATAATTCCTGTTGGCGTTAAGTTTCTCATAAGCTTATAAACTTAGACTTTGTGCTTTTAAAATCACCTTGTATAGTTCTTTTTAAATATATTCTCACGTGTGTTTGTTTTTTTTTCATTATTGATACATTTACCTTTTTTGATTTGTATGCTTGTGTTATACACATGTACCATCTTTTGTACACATGGGCTTCGGCCTTCTGGATTTGTTGTTAATAAAATCTTGAATCTTGAATCTTGCATCACCAAATTGTTATGCCAAACCAAAGGTTCTACCAAAAACCTTGTTGAACAGATGAACTGTTATTTGTTTAGTTGTTCTTTTGTTTTGTTACCAGCAGTGTCAGTAAGTCCACACTGTCCACGATGTTGTGTTTTTGAGTCATTCTCAGGGAGTTGCTTATTACAAACACGTTTGTTAAGTTCGATATAATTTATAAAGGATATTTGTTGATTTCGGTGAATGATAGAATTTTATTTAATGAGTGGTTATAGAAAAAAATATTTTCACGAATGGCGTAGCAACGAGTGAAAATATAATTTTCTATGACCACGAGTGAAATAAATATTCGATCATTCACCGAAATCAACTAAGTTTCTTTGTATTTTATGCTTTTTGACAATAAATAAATAAAATTGCACGAGATAAGCTTAAACGTCACACTTTTGTGTATCTTACGTCATAAAAATGACGTCATACATGATTCCAAAATTGTTAATCATAAGTATATTGGGGGAAAAAGTGCCATAATGTGTGCGTCTTCTTCCTTAAATTATATTTTTTATGAATTTTATTATAGATCTATGTTTTTATAAAAACACATATATGTAAATACTGTACATGTATATAAACTTACCAAGGGAGGTAAACCACCACTGGTAGATCGATGTTATTGATAGAAACATAGTGCGTTTTGTGTTATATTTTCACTGCAGTGAAAAAATAAAATCTTATATTTTCACTGCTCCAACAGTGAAAATATCAAATTTGATTTCACCAATAAAAGTCTATATTTCACTGAAAAGCATATAATAAAGTAATGCTCATGTTAGCTTTTTGTTAGTCTGTTTTTAAAAACCATTGTTATGTCATGGAAGCCCTAAGGGGGGGTATCGCCAATAGGTCGTGTGAATGCAACGTGAGTATTATAATACACTTATGCCATCAATCAAGACGGTTATGATTTTGAATATATTTAGTTCAATGGTTTTACTGACTTCAGTAGGAAAGTGATGCTACTGTGGCATTGGCAGTACTGTATGGAAAACGTCCGTGGAAGTGACAGCCAATAATATATGATTTACCGGCTTTTCTTTTCATTATAATTTTACAATGTACTAGCGATTCAAATTTAAGTCAATTACACGCGCTAAGTGCCAGGTTGTCAAAATGCTCAAAAACCCCACTGTGAACACAAAACCAACATTTAAGGCTGTTTGTTTTTGTATTAAAGTATTGTCAACAAAATACATCACGACATAAATAACAAGTAGGTTTCAATTATACCTCACTGGACCACTCTGTGTCTTTTGCCGATAGGCTATGTCACTAGTTGATATAATATTTCTCGGTTTGATATTATTTAATATTACAATCTAAGTCATTAGTTATTTATATACTGAAATAAAGGATATGACAAGAAAATGAATTGAACTCGGTCATAACGATTGAAAAACATGTAAACGTATTTAGAGTCACGTCGGCCATATTACCTCATGAACAACGGCCTTACGTACTAAAACTATACAGTTATACAATTAGTTCTGGCAACCGTGTAATGTCCTTATTAGTATGAATCATGTGTTTATTTCAGGGTCATTAACTTCGTGAATGGCTTTGACATCTCACAAACCAAGAACATGCTTGGTCCACCGGTGGTTGACAAACAACACACTGAAACAATTCGAAACCTTGGCTTCTTGCACATTTCTGTGAGCAATAACTTCATCCGTCAACTGGACATTCGATTTCTTGAATATCAACACGTATCAATATTGGAGTAAACACATTTCAAAAATACCTCTTTAAAATTTGTAAATATAAGTAAATTGTATTCTGCACTTTCTTGCAAAGTACTGTACACTTAACATTAACGGATAAATATGTAAATGTCTCTCATGTATGTGCGTTTTGCTGTAATGTTATTAACTGGTACACAGTTTCTGAATAGAAAGCACATACTATTTGAAAATAATGCTTACAAAAAATAGTAATAGAATACAACTTCTTCTCATCTCGGAGCAGGTGGGATGGTATAGTAGCTGTGTTATTTACCATAGCGGTCATGCGATAAAATATGGCATTATAATTGTTATCAAATAAAACACATGCAGTGATTTATCAATATTCCAATGTATGTGTTGTTTCGTAGAGTAATCACCTGTTAGATAATATAACGCATTTAGTGGTGTCTTTGTTTCATTTGAGCTTTGAAGGAAATTTATATAGATACGACGCACCAACGGAAAACGTTTGTCAATTTAGGACTTTGTCCTTGAATTGTGTTGTATTAACTTTAGTTTAATACAGCATAACATAAAGCGTAACCGAGTAAATTTCTTGACGTATATATGTATTTGTTATTACCTATTCTTGATAGATAAATAGATGAACTTTCATAGACTGGGATCATTTAAAAGTTATTTTCACAATTTAAAGGATTTTTTATTGTGAAAGGCTGATTGCTTGAGGGTTTTTTTACAGTCATAAAACTTGGTACAAGCAAATGGAGTTTGCTGAAAAGTGTGCTTACTTTGTATTTTGAAATACTGGTAAGCGGACTGATAATATCGTACTCTGAATTTCTTGAACCGCAACATTAGCATGTGCTTTCTGTATCTTACAGGGCATCGATACCAAACTTTGAGGAAGATCAGCTTGAAGTTTGTACGTCATGTGATTTTACCTTAAATCTGTGGTCCAGCGCACGGCGACGTTGTTTTGTTTACGGATGACAATAAAATTCCTACGTAAAAAGCACGTTCAAACGCGATACGTTACTTGACTTCCCGTGACGCTTTGACGGAAATTGATATGGGTGCCATGTTTGGTCGCATGTACATTTTTTATGCGTCGTTTTGTATTAAAGTTACATGCGTGTACCACATTGTAAATGTTCAGGTATTTTCATATCCTGCGAAAGCGTTCTTAACGTTATATAATCTTTGTAGTGTACTAGTGTGGTAGAGTGTAACCGGTTATTATTTAAGTCACGTGCAAACACATGTCGAGTTGATTTGTTGTTGTTGTTCAGAATGATATTTTATCTCCTGTTTGTGATTGGTGCCAACTGAAGTGAACTAGAGACGCCGCCGCGCTGACGTTACGACAAAGTGAAGGCAGAAAGCAAGTATGCCTAAAATAGCCTTAGTCAAAGTTGATTTGGTTGAGATACACGTGACGTCATCTTGATGACATAAACTTGTGTCATGTGTTTGCAGCACAGTCAACGAAAGCCTAGGGGTCCGATAATGGCGGGATGACTGCCAAAAACAACGTGTACCGGTGAAGCGTTTCAAAAGCACGTGTGAACGTGTCAATCGATCGTGTGATATTTGGGGGACTGTTTTTTATTGTTCAGCTGCTTTGGTATGAATTTTTGGAGGAAAACGGTGATAATTTGATATGATAAAACATAATTATTTAATCAGTGTATTTGGATTTTGATGAGTTTATCTTTTGAAATTATTCAGTAGTTTTATATTAGTTTACCTATTTTTTTTTCATTAGTTGTTCTATGTGTTTAGGCTGTATTTAATGTCATGGATAGTGTAGTCATTCTTTATTTATTCATACTTTTATCAACTATCAAACTGCGTGGTTGATTTATGTACATGAAATCTCAAAACGAAACCCAAACAATAACAAATGAGCCGTGTCGTGGGAAAACCGGGCTTAATGCATGTGTGTAAACTGTCGTGCCGAATGAGTGTGTGCAGTCCGCACAGGCTAATCCGGGACGGCACTTTCTGCCTATAGTGGATTTATGTTTAGAAGAGACTTCCTTGAAACAGAAAATACCATACAAGCGGAAAGAGCCGTCCCGGATCAGCGTGTGTGGAGTGCAAAGGCTGATCCGGGACGACACTCTACGCACATTCATTAAGCCCGGTTTTTCCAAGACACGACACTTATTTAATAAGTATTTATATAATTCAAATTCAGTTTTCTTCAGTTTTATTTTTTTAATTAGTATTCCATTTAGGTGAAAATAAGCATTGGTGCCAAATTAGTTATATCAAGTTTGATGTTTGTACTTAGTCTTTTTAATTATAAATGAACTTACGGTCATGAATGTGCTTATTTTGGTTATTTTGGTGTGTGTTAGAGAAGTTTTGTATTCAAAGCTTGGCTGCTCACAAATAAATTTGAACGCGTGTATTGTGTGCTAGATGCGTAAATGTATGTTTTAGTTAAATATTATTATTGTTTTTGCATTAGTAGACAGTTAAACGTCAACGCGTACGTGTCTATAACGTTGAGGTCTGATATTATATTTATAGAACGTCATATAGAGAATAACAGGTTACTGCCTGGTCCTGTGTAATATATCAGGTGAGGCTAACCGAACCGTTATTTTATTCGTGCCGAACCTGATATATTACACAAGACCAGGCAGTGACCTGTTTTTCTATTTATCATACCACATATTTCGTAAAATATCACCAAACGAGCTGATTTTTATATATTGAAAAACTAAGGGCGGCGCTTATTTTGCTGAGCCGACTTGTGCACGTTCACGTACATGTAGTTATGGATTTCTAAAAGTTGACTGGATAATACCTTATTATTAACATTTCGTAATGATAAGTGAACTGTGTTCACTACGAATACATAGATTACACGCATGCTCGTTCATAAAATACTGAAAATGCGAACTGAAATGGATTGCAACGATCAATTTTATCGGAGAACACATAACGCCGAATTGTTTGGAGACGCCATTTTGGAGTTGTGTATTGAAATTGACATTTCCAAGATCGTGTAAATATTTACAGTATTTGACTATGCTGTGTTAAATTTTTGGTAATTATGTTTTTTATGTTTTTGGTTCAACATAAACTGATGCTTTGTAGTGACTTTTAGTGCATTTATTATGAATGTATTGAAATAAATTTGTATCGATGATTCATTGTGTTCCATAGATGACGTCATCTCACTACCAAATTGCGGGTTTATGTGAATATTTATAAAAAAAATAACGTTTTTGTGATTTATGACAAATAAAAATAATAAAGTATATACGTTCTTCGTATCAAATTGTTTGTTTTGTTGAATCTGATTCATTTTTACTGAAACTGTTGACTTTATAGTTGATTCCGAATAATATGACGTACCTCCAAACATTGACTGATATAAACGATAGTGACCTGATATAAAAATATATATCAGGCACCTTTGTATCAGGCCGATATCAGCATAGTGGTATGATAAAAGTAATTATTGTAATTGTATAATAGTCATATATTTAATATTCAATTATTTACTGTATTAATTTAATTCTCTATGGATTGCTTTGTAGACGAGTTTTGTTTTAGCATTTGTTGACATGTAGTCCAATCGTGTCCAAGTCCATTATTCAAACTGAACATTATCTAAATACAACAATCGTTTAAATGACTCTTTATGAAATATTCGTACACATATAAACACGTATTTAAAGGATATTAGAATGACATGTTTATTACAAACAAAAAATCTTATCTGATTCTGACGAATAAAAAAAAAACAGGAAAAAACTTGGTTAAACAAATCATTTAAAACGCTTTTATAAAATAGTAATGCCACTTTCTAACGAATTTACACTATTTGTATTCCTTGACTGACAAAGAAAAACAAGAACTCACGGAAAAACATTTAAACATTCATTTTTTTTTGTATCTGTCAGAGAAATTTATTCTGATATGTGTCGCCTGTCAGATTTCATTATTTTGTCATTCTATTCATGTAAGTGTAATCGGTGCACCAATATTTGCTGCAATGAAGTGTTTCAACAGCAACGAGTTGATTTGTTTGTTTCCCCGTGTTTCACAAATATTTCAGTTTTCATGATCATGATCATGATAATGACCGTTATAATGATCGTTATCAACAAATCGCCATCATCACCATCGTCATCTTCGTCGTCCTCATCATCATCATGATCATCATGATCATCATCATCATCATGATCACATGATCATCATCATGATCATGATCACCATCATCATCATGATCGGGATCATCACGATCATCATCGTCTTCTTCTTCTTCATCATCATCTTAATATATCGTCGTCGTCTTCATAATCACCACCATCAGCAGCATCACTATCATCACCATCATCATCGATAGGTTTCTATCAGGGACATGCATTCTGAAGTGAACATGCAGCAATAGCGTGTTTGTTAGTTCTTCATTTTCTACGATTAATGACCTTGCCGTCTTCATACCACAGTAATGTATAGAACATAAACGTTAGCTCTTAGTCGGTTGTGTAACGTTAGAGACTGTCATTTAATGACGGGCATAATGAAATATGTCGTGATAACGTCAAGTTCGGGACCAACGTCCTCGTCATTGGTACATTTTGCGAATGATATGTGGCCGTGGGTGCAATTTATTTTACAATAAATTTTACAGCTATATTTAGAGGGGCACAAGATATAACTTGTTAGGTGAAGATAAAGACTCGCGTATCTGTGCAGATATGTTTGCTGATACAATTGTGCAATCGCCTTCGTTCATGATTAATTCCGATTCGGATGTTTTCAAAACATATAGTACATGTAAAAAGTTCTAATAGTATAAGTTCAGCGTTATTTTCATCATCAATATCATCATCATCATCATTATCATCATCAGTAACAACAACAGCAAGAGCTGTTTCTTAAACAGGTATGTCCCCTCTAGGTTAAAAGCCATCTTTAAAATATTCGTTGAACACCGGATGAAAACTGTAGACCATTTTTAGATAAATCAAGGGCCAAAACTAACTATGCAGTTCCTTGTTCGATTTGGTTGATCATCGAACGTTTTTAAAATATTATGCCCATAAGCATTTTCATCAAGTTTGGTGAACATTGGACTTATAGAGAGCGGAGACGGATAAAAGGGCTAATTTTAGAATTTTTTAAAGGCCATAACTCCACAATTTCTCCGTCGGTTTGGCCGACCGACCGACAGACATACCGACATAATCAAACTAATATACCCTATAATACCAACAATATTAACCCAATAACATGTTCTACTTAATAATGAAAATTCTGATATTTGATGATAATGGATGCTACTGTTGCTGCTGTGTATGATGATTATAATGTAATGCCGACGATGCTGATGCTGCTAATGATGATGATGATGAGGAGGAGGAAGACGATAATGAGAATGTTGATGATGCGAATAATGATGCGGATGATGACGACGATGCGTGAAATGACTGGAATTGTATTTTCTACATATAATATTTACTTATTTAAATGTCGAATGTACTTTTTCGACAGATGATACATGAAAATAAACTTGATGAAATTAGATTTAAAGTATTTTAACAACAATTTAGTAGTAAAAGTGACATGATTAGAATTGCAAAAAAAAAGGTTTAGTGTCAGTACAATATTTTTTATGTCTTTTCTCGTCATTGTATCCTTAATTATTAGCCATATTCGACGGCTGTTTCCGGTACACATGAGCTTTAAACCGTCAAAAGTAAAACTCTTGTTTGTCTGACTTATTTTAATACTAATATGATTTGTCACATGATGACAGTTATTATAGCTTTGATTAATTTCCGCTAAATTTAACACGTAAACATATTTTTATTAAGTCGGTTGTAGGTCAGGACCCGTTTATGTAAAATTACGTTTCGTAACATGCACATTTCAGTGAATAATTCGGACAGAGTTGTCTTCGTGAACATTTTTTATCCTAAGAGGCATATTAAGGAAAGGAATGTTAGCTTTTTGCCTGTAACACCTTCAACCAGAACCCTCAAGAAAAAGCTACAACAAAAAAAACCATAGCCACACCAGGGCCATATTCCAGAAACATCTTAAGTTCCAGGACCATATTCCAGAAACATCTTAAGTTCCAGGACCATATTCCAGAAACATCTTAAGTTCCAGGGGCCATATTCCGGAAACATCTTAAGTTCCAGGGGCCATATTCCAGAAGCATCTTAAGTTCTAGGGGCCATATTCCAGAAACATCTTAAGTTCCAGGGGCCATATTCCAGAAACATCTTAAGTTCCAGGGGCCATATTCCAGAAACATCTTAAGTTCCTGGGGCCATATTCCAGAAACATCTTAAGTTAAAGGGGCCATATTCCAGAAACATCTTAAGTTAAAGGGGCTATATTCCAGAAACATCTTAAGTTCCAGGGGCCATATTCCACATCTTAAGTTCCAGGGGCTATATTCCACATCTTAAGTTCCAGGGGCCATATTCTACATCTTAAGTTCCAGGGGCCATATTCCGGAAACATCTTAAGTTCCAGGGGCCATATTCCAAAAACAGCTTAAGTTAAACTTAATGCATTTAAGAATCATTTATGACGTCATTTTTATGACATCAGAATACACGAACTTGTGACGTTTAAGCTAATCACGCGCAGTTTTATTTATTTATTGCCCAAAAGCATAAAATAATTATTTTTTTTAATGTTGATTTCGGTGTAATATCATATTTTATTTCACTCGTAATCATAAAAAATACATTTTTTCACTCGTGGCTGCGCCACTCGTGAAAATATCATTTTCTATGAATACTCGTGAAATAAAATACGATCGTACACCAAAATCAACCAATATCCTCTATACCATCCATTTATTGTAAGTAAGTTAGTATTTTTTTTACCAAAGTAGATCTAGAATAAATGTTGAGAATAACTTATGTTCAAACATGCGTATTTAGATCTAACACTGTAACACTAAATTATTTTCAATGCGTCTCGACGATGATACATTATCAAGTTGCCTCTACACCTGCAAGTTCGTGGGTGTTAAGCATTCGACTTTGCACATGCGCATAAAACCCCACTTGTTTCAATAAAAACACATCACATTAAATCGATCTGAATGCAAACAAATTACTTTATATGTCAAAATTGCCAATATTTATTCGGAAATCTGTAATCTTACTTGAAAATAAACATGACCCAACAACGAACTTGATCTTTTGCAACTTCCTGTAAGTTCGTGGGCAACATTTTATGACGTCATACGCGGAGGCACTTCCACTGAGGTTTGTGTTTTGATATAAATACGACAAGTGTTTATATGATTTTTGTTGGATTTTAATGAAATTAATACTTAAAAAATGTTTATTAACAACACGAGGTTTTGAATTTTTTTAACTATTAATAAGTTTAAAACACAAATAACTGCAATAAACTTAACTAACATGGTATACTTATATGTCGATGTTTTTTACACAATTTTGTGCTCTAGTAAGTCAAGCTGTTCTTCGGCTCACACAAGCATAGAAATCGGACACGCGACGTTACGTCCTTGAAGAGAAAATTACGTCATAATTTCATCCACGAACTTACCGGAGGCCACGAACTTACCAGATTAGATGCTTCTTATTGTCTAATTAAAAACCAAAGACAAAAACGAAAGAGACCCGAAATAACTCTATAAAAGTCCACAGTTCCTCTTTAAATAAAAAAATAGATCTTGTTATATTTAAAGAAATTGAAACAATACTAACATACGTTTTCTAGTCGGGCAATGACGTCGGTGATCAAGTTTTTTTGTTTTGTTTTTTCCCTGCATAATTCCTGTTGGCGTTAAGTTTCTCATAAGCTTATAAACTTAGACTTTGTGCTTTTAAAATCACCTTGTATAGTTCTTTTTAAATATATTCTCACGTGTGTTTGTTTTTTTTTCATTATTGATACATTTACCTTTTTTGATTTGTATGCTTGTGTTATACACATGTACCATCTTTTGTACACATGGGCTTCGGCCTTCTGGATTTGTTGTTAATAAAATCTTGAATCTTGAATCTTGCATCACCAAATTGTTATGCCAAACCAAAGGTTCTACCAAAAACCTTGTTGAACAGATGAACTGTTATTTGTTTAGTTGTTCTTTTGTTTTGTTACCAGCAGTGTCAGTAAGTCCACACTGTCCACGATGTTGTGTTTTTGAGTCATTCTCAGGGAGTTGCTTATTACAAACACGTTTGTTAAGTTCGATATAATTTATAAAGGATATTTGTTGATTTCGGTGAATGATAGAATTTTATTTAATGAGTGGTTATAGAAAAAAATATTTTCACGAATGGCGTAGCAACGAGTGAAAATATAATTTTCTATGACCACGAGTGAAATAAATATTCGATCATTCACCGAAATCAACTAAGTTTCTTTGTATTTTATGCTTTTTGACAATAAATAAATAAAATTGCACGAGATAAGCTTAAACGTCACACTTTTGTGTATCTTACGTCATAAAAATGACGTCATACATGATTCCAAAATTGTTAATCATAAGTATATTGGGGGAAAAAGTGCCATAATGTGTGCGTCTTCTTCCTTAAATTATATTTTTTAAGAATTTTATTATAGATCTATGTTTTTATAAAAACACATATATGTAAATACTGTACATGTATATAAACTTACCAAGGGAGGTAAACCACCACTGGTAGATCGATGTTATTGATAGAAAAATAGTGCGTTTTGTGTTATATTTTCACTGCAGTGAAAAAATAAAATCTTATATTTTCACTGCTCCAACAGTGAAAATATCAAATTTGATTTCACCAATAAAAGTCTATATTTCACTGAAAAGCATATAATAAAGTAATGCTCATGTTAGCTTTTTGTTAGTCTGTTTTTAAAAACCATTGTTATGTCATGGAAGCCCTAAGGGGGGGTATCGCCAATAGGTCGTGTGAATGCAACGTGAGTATTATAATACACTTATGCCATCAATCAAGACGGTTATGATTTTGAATATATTTAGTTCAATGGTTTTACTGACTTCAGTAGGAAAGTGATGCTACTATGGCATTGGCAGTACTGTATGGAAAACGTCCGTGGAAGTGACAGCCAATAATATATGATTTACCGGCTTTTCTTTTCATTATAATTTTACAATGTACTAGCGATTCAAATTTAAGTCAATTACACGCGCTAAGTGCCAGGTTGTCAAAATGCTCAAAAACCCCATTGTGAACACAAAACCAACATTTAAGGCTGTTTGTTTTTGTATTAAAGTATTGTCAACAAAATACATCACGACATAAATAACAAGTAGGTTTCAATTATACCTCACTTGACCACTCTGTGTATTTTGCCGATAGGCTATGTCACTAGTTGATATAATATTTCTCGGTTTGATATTATTTAATATTACAATCTAAGTCATTAGTTATTTATATACTGAAATAAAGGATATGACAAGAAAATGAATTGAACTCGGTCATAACGATTGAAAAACATGTAAACGTATTTAGAGTCACGTCGGCCATATTACCTCATGAACAACGGCCTTACGTACTAAAACTATACAGTTATACAATTAGTTCTGGCAACCGTGTAATGTCCTTATTAGTATGAATCATGTGTTTATTTGAGGGTCATTAACTTCGTGAATGGCTTTGACATCTCACAAACCAAGAACATGCTTGGTCCACCGGTGGTTGACAAACAACACACTGAAACAATTCGAAACCTTGGCTTCTTGCACATTTCTGTGAGCAATAACTTCATCCGTCAACTGGACATTCGATTTCTTGAAAATCAACACGTATCAATATTGGAGTAAACACATTTCAAAAATACCTCTTTAAAATTTGTAAATATAAGTAAATTGTATTCTGCACTTTCTTGCAAAGTACTGTACACTTAACATTAACGGATAAATATGTAAATGTCTCTCATGTATGTGCGTTTTGCTGTAATGTTATTAACTGGTACACAGTTTCTGAATAGAAAGCACATACTATTTGAAAAGAATGCTTACAAATAATAGTAATAGAATACAACTTCTTCTCATCTCGGAGCAGGTGGGATGGTATAGTAGCTGTGTTATTTACCATAGCGGTCATGCGATAAAATATGGCATTATAATTGTTATCAAATAAAACACATGCAGTGATTTATCAATATTCCAATGTATGTGTTGTTTCGTAGAGTAATCACCTGTTAGATAATATAACGCATTTAGTGGTGTCTTTGTTTCATTTGAGCTTTGAAGGAAATTTATATAGATACGACGCACCAACGGAAAACGTTTGTCAATTTAGGACTTTGTCCTTGAATTGTGTTGTATTAACTTTAGTTTAATACAGCATAACATAAAGCGTAACCGAGTAAATTTCTTGACGTATATATGTATTTGTTATTACCTATTCTTTTCAACTCACATATTGCAACCATTTTACCAAAATTTGAATGAAAAAAATGCATGTGAAAATGTTTTTGAAAAGGGCCTCGATGTTTGGGCTTGGTGCAATGTTAGAATATTCAACTTTAGAAATTTAAATGAAACAATTGCATGTGAATTCTCGGATAAATCAATGAAAAGGGTCCCAACATAGAAGCGGGGGCAATGTTAGTATGTTAGGAAACGCATATACAATAAAGATATTGGCACGTCATACAGGTACAAATAGGGCATACATAATGAGAAAATGGTTTATTAATCATATAAATATATATAAATATATGAAACATATATGTTGTAGGTCGTTTTTTGTTGGCCCATTTCTTGTTTACATTTTGACGTCAGACTGGCGTAGATGGTTCGAGTACTGCCAATTGTATTTTGTTGTAATGGTTCATACGTCGTAAGTTCGATATCCACTTTGGGTTTTCATTTGTCTCAGCTCTTTTATTGATTTGTTTATTTAAAATCGTATTATTATAAATTCATGATTATCATTTATTTATAATAATCATTTTCATATGTCCTGAACGCCACTTTCTTCCTTGAACGGAAAGAAGAGAGACCGATTTCAAGCGGAATTCCCGCACGCTACACAACATGTCTCCTACAATAATAACACCAGTTAAACAACCCCATTTAATTCTTCACAAAGTACTTCTTTCGCAGTTAGAGTGCAGCATTTATCATCGTTTTATGAGTTCTGCCTTTGACAAAACAACCACGGGAAAACTCGGTCTCGACATACGAACGACCGCAAAGCCTCCGCCAATGTTTGTCAACTCTGAGAACAAGGAAATAAAACCGACATCAGATTTCATACGCCTTCCTCTGACAGCTTTCTAATGTCCCTGTCATCCAGTTTAAGGCCAAAGCTTTCTGTGACTAGTTGCGGCAAAGGTAGTGTATACAAGATGTTTTATACCAGCTATTTCGAAAACCATTTCGAATCTGAGGCTAGCATATTATAAGCTACACTAACAGCGGCAAGTGTTTGTATTTTGCAATCACGTATTCGCGTGGTGTGTAATAATGGAGCATTGCATCAGAATTTTGTTGAGCAAAAACAACGCGTATTACCAATGATTTACCGTAATTCTAAAATATCAATAAAAAGAAACTCTACTTTAAAATCAATGTTTCGAAACCATGTTTTGAGCCGAGCATGATAAACTTGATTTTTATCCAACACTCGCATAATATTCTATTTTTCTTATTTTTCTGTATTGTTTTTTAAAGAATAAGTGTAAAATTGTGCATAAAAATGAATTTTTAATAATTTGCTTTTTTTCCATTTTTTACATCGATGCGTTGTGAAGACAGTACATCATTTGGAAAAACCAGACTGTATTATTCCGCGTGCACTTCGCCGCGAAGAAAATAGTTCATGATGTAATCGAGTTTTTATTGACCAAGCAACCTTCTAACAAATGTTTTATTTCTTTAAATGTTTGTATAGCAAGGCAACAATTAATTGTTGTTCCAATAGTTGTTAAACATTTAAACATTTTGCACTTGAGTGACTGTCACTCGTGATCAGCTTCCGATCTATAAATAGCGATCGGATCAACATGATCTAAAAATCGATACTATATTGCTCAATTTTATACGATGGGTGGTTATTCTATCGATTTACTTGTAGTAACAGGATAAAGTCTAATGTACATTAGATACTGTTAATACAATTGTTTAAACACAATACCCATATATCAAAATACATACAAAAGATTCTCTGTATGTAATAGTGTGGGAAACGTCCTGTCAAGCACCCGACAATTAAATTGCTTGGCCTATATTATAGTTAATTATACATTAGGCTGACAAAACAGCATGCGACAATCTGGTTTCGGAATGCGTTTCAACCGTAATTTTATTTATGAGTTGTCGTTTTCACGGAGATTTGAAAGTGAACACAAATAAGTCACCACAAACTGAAGTTATTTTTGTCGACGAAAATGACAAAAAATATTAGTTATGGTCTTAAAATAGACTTTCACAGGAAGGCTTCAGAAAAATCAACATGACTAGGAAACAACAACACATTATTCATGAATATATTTTGCTATGAATATTTTTGATTGAAAACATAACACAGAGGAAGGTCAATAAACGATACTGTTCTCTGTGTATGTTTGCATATGCAAGTATTAGATGAAAACATAATCCATTATAATAAACATAACAACATAATAATGGTATGAATCAAATCACTCGTGCTCCGCACTCGTGATTTAATCCCTACGCATCTAATCTTCCGGCCGTGGGTTATTCGACAATAAACTATGACATAAAAGTATTATTTCTTAAACAAAATCTTACTTTACACGCATTTGTACAAAATTTGGTTAATGTTCAATGTTAATGTTAAACGTTTATTCTATTTTGCTCCACGTGTTACTAAAATTTTATTACAATGAACCACACGCCGTTGTTATGAAAGTTTCAAATAAAATATCATCTCTATGTTAGCGTTGAATGTATATATATATCATATCTAACTAATATACTGTATATATTGATATGAATGAGGGTACACCATTTTTGAACTTTTGACCATGATCTACAACAGATCTAAATGTGCAGTTTTTGTCAGTAAAGATTTTCAAGTTCCTTCCCATCTATTGATTAACGACTAATTTCCATTCCTCGAGCTATATAAACACCTCACAAGCTTTGACGTGTGCCCTTGCGATTAAGTAGGTTTTATACGTGATATCCGAGTGCAATGCTGGAATATTACACAAGTCTTGTTTTCATATAATAATTGATGTTTGCGGAAATGTCTATTTAACATTCACAGACAATCTAAGATTCTCAATATACCGCACGTATAGATTCTTACATATACATACGGCACCCTTTCTGAGCGACGCTTTAAAACTGAGAAAAACTACAAAATAGACTTTGTGCAACATACAAACTTCATTTTAATTTGACTAAAATTGCACAACCTGTGTATGGCCAGAGGATTTCAAAATAATCCAAAAAAGGAATAGATGTGGGTACAAGCACCGGAGTTGTTGCCCCTGGTTTGTGAGAAAAATTGAATAAAATGGACGCTTTAGAGAATAGAGACTTTATTTGTTGTCTAATCTTGACTAGGTACACAATAAGGTCTCAGTCAATGTCCAATATGGGGCAGATCGGACCAGAGTTATTGCCCCTTGTGTGTGAAAAACATATTAATAATTTGGTAGGGGAAATAATGAGCAAGGTTTATGGGTATGATGACAATCTGTGTTACATAAGTTAGTTTTGGCATGGTAAACAAGCTTGAGCCTTGTTTCCTACAGTTTCGACCCATAAATGCATCTGAATTGTACCTATAAATTGCCAAGTGATTAACAGAAGTAGGTCGGACAGGCATCTGTATATCGCCTGTCGATTGCCAAGTTAACTACAGAAGAAGGCATGATAGGCATCTGTATTGCATGTGTCGATTTCAATGTCAACAACAGTAAGATATGTGTCTGATATGGGTCAGTTTGTTGGCGATGACATTCAGATGTCAAAGCTGATCTCTGTCGTTACCTGTACTCAGGTGAGCGCTTTAGGCAATCATGGTCCTCTTGTCTAATCTTGACCAAACTAGCACTCTTTGTGTATGACCATAAGGTCTCAGTCATAGTCTAATATGGGCCATATCTGTCCAAAAAGACAAGAGTTATAGAACTTTGTTTTACAAACAAAAGGACTATTTTCTCGAGACTTCATTTTTCACTTGGAATGGCAACAAATAGTACTTCAGTAACCGGTTAATTGGTTTTGGTATTTGAGCTGTTAACCAGTGAGCTATACATGTCATTTATAAGACATAACAAGAGTACCATTGTCATAAAGATACGCCCATATAAGAAGCTTTTTTGAGGTAAAGATTCAAATACTGAAGAGCAACAATTCAAAAATTAATAAGGTAGAGCGATGGTATTTGTGCATCTTATCCATCTCCATAGCCTCTCTCTGTGTGGTGAGTTGAGGTATCAAAACTATTCCATGTATATTCTTAAATCTATATCAAGACAACAAAATAATAAATGTGGATAATTAAAAATTTGGTAATTATGAATAATAGTGATCTTGGTACCGTCTCCTATTTGTTTTTGAAGGTCGTTGCAATGTCTGGGAAATTTGGATTTTGGGTTGAAGATGGAAGATATCTGGTACCACATTTTCTTCTTTGTTGTTGCAGTAATAGCTTAAAAATAATTCGTGTACATGTTAGGCAAAATTAATTAGCACGCCACAACTATGATTTATAAATAATGGGACAATACAGTATTTATAAACATTTTTACTCTACAGTAGGAACACAAGATAAAATCAAAATTGTCATTGATAAAAGTTAGACGTTTGTTTTGAATTTATACCCACAATGTATCGATATTAAAAAAACGCAAAACGTAACAAAAAATCTCAATCGAAAAAAGGTAATTATTCATTCAAAAACCATGACAGAGTTATGGTTCATGCACTACACGCTCACATCATCGTGCTAAATAAGTACCAAGTTTGAAAGAATTAAGTAAAATAGTTTTCAATTAAAAGTGGACCTTAACAAAAACATAACATAAATCAAAGTCGAAAAAGAACATAATTTAATAAAATTCCAGTACAGACTTATGGTTAATGTCATAAACGTTCACTTAAACAAATAAACTATGGCGAAAAAGATCCATAACTTAATCAAAATCTGTGACATAGTTATGGTTTTTGTCATACACACTCACCTCATCGGGAATAAGTATGCGAAGATTAATAGCTTGAGGACAATATAGTTTTTAAGAAAAGTGGACCTGAACAAAACACAAAAAACAGCTAAAAATAATTCGGACGGATGGACAAAGCGACGACTATATTCCCCTTTGGGGAGTACTAAGATACTGTAGCAATAACAATACGTACAAACAGACAATTTGTATCTATTTGATAAATGTATTTTAAAGTAATTTGAATTCATAATTCCAAAATTAAACACACCGCTTGAACTGCACACGATACTAAAAGAACAAACAAATACTTTTTTCTTCTATTAATAAACTCAGTTAGGTTGACCACAACATTGTGCATTAATAGATCCATACCGAAGTGGTATCGCATGTTTATGAGATTTTATAACTGGGCCGAAAACGACTTGCCGTTATGAATAGATTTGTACGTTTGTACGTTTGCGCGTGGTATTCTGGGTAATTGAACTACTTTCTTATCGTTGTGTCTACACCGGTCTGACTGACCTGTGTACAGTACTCACGCTCTAAGCATTATGGGTATGTGCTACTTTCCAACATGGCTTGCAATTGTTGATTTAACATCGCATTGAGGTTATTTTATACCAGTAAATCAATGTGTTTCCCTCTGTGGTACATTCGAAATATTGCCTATTACTAGAGTTTCTTTTTTCTTCTGGTACAATGTCAGACATGTCTTTTGTGGTTATTTCAAATATTCTATTTGTGTTTGGAACATTTATGTGCATTTCTTTGGAGGCTAACTTGAGAGATAAGCTTTTGGGGGTGTGTTAACTGTGGCACGGGGCTTTGGGCGAAATATAACTGCCGAAACCCTATTTTCTACCGGTGTTTGCATTCAGGTGAGATGCATTTTCTTAGAAGTAACATGCCATATCTTTTCAATTGCAAGTTTTGGAAGATTAAAGATTCATCTTTAAACTGATACCAAGCTTGAACAATCTGAAATCTGAAAGTTCGCCGTTTTATAATAGGACCCTATGGGAATTGGATTTACTGGTATCTAACCTTGAATTTTCACCCAAAACGAAATTGAAGGTAGCTTTTTATAATAAACGCGCTAAACAGCGTTAAACACAAACTAGTGGTATTTTATTTAACAGAAATATATTCTACTATCAGTATAAGGTTAATATTAGACTGATTAATGGTATCAAATTTATTTCACGAAACAACTTTCATACGCGGGATTTCTTCATGGGTAAGCACATTTCGCTTAGCTTGGCGAACTACAGTGGTTAAGTACAGAGGTTAGACGTGTGACGTCATCCTCTGTGTATAGGATGATTGGTTCACTACCTATGTTTAACTTTCCTATCGGTTCATTGGCCTCGGGCGAGTCAACAGTAAATATGATTTAAGCGCATACTCCTGTAAAATGGTATACACACTGCCTTTCATTTATATCTCTACACCATATCAGGTTGTCTTGATAAAACACCTTGATTAAGCAGTATTTCCTTTTCTTTTTTTCGGAACTATATTTCACACTTTATCGTTGCGTATGTGTAGAAAAAGCAACATTTTGCTAGATAAGAGTCTTGCTGCAATCTAGAGGTCTGTGTCTGTGACGTGACTGCTATTTATAAAATGTACATATACGCTGACTCGACATTTGATTTATATTACACGCCACTTATAAACGATTTAACAAGTAGACAAATGTGTTTGTTTATTTATTCGGTTCTTTAGTGTGCTTTTCTCAACATTTTTAGCTCACCTGAGCACAAGGTGCTCAAGCGTGTGTTAATATGACGTACCGTTTGGGTCAAAAGTAAATAAGTATATCAACAGGTACAAACATATGCCTACAGGCACAATTTTGTGCATACAGGCATAAATTTATGCCTAAAGGCCTATTTAAAAATATACCTACAGGTACATTTTTTTTTTTTATAACTGTAGGTACAATTTAGGCCTGTCGGCATATATTTAAGCCTGTAAGCTCAATATTTTTCGGTGTGTAAAATTACCGAAATCCCCGTAATTACCGAAAAAACCCGAAATCCCCCTAAATCCCTTTTTATTTTAGTTAGAGGTAATATTAAATGCATTTTAAAGCTATAAAGGCAACTGAAAGGTAAAATGTATGCATACATTTTATTTATTTAAAGGTTATGTTCATCTGCATTAATTATATAAAGGGATTTCGGGGGATTTAGGTAATTGCGGGGATTTCGGTAATTCTACGCTTAAATAATTGAAAATTATTCAAACATTTCACTTTACGTGACTTGTATAGCTTTAATTTGCATTTTATATCACTTTAAACCAAACTAAGAAAGAGATTTCGGTAACAGCAAACTGAAAACAAGGGCACCCACATAAATCCTATTCCTACCCTTTTTTCAAATGAATGTATTCAATATATATATATATGTATTTATGTCATTTATGTCATTTGTACATGTACTTCATTTTGGAAATAAACTATGTTTAAAGTAAAGTAAGCAAACTGAAAACCACGGAGAGCACTCACATAAATCCTATTCCTACCCTTTTTTTCAAATGAATGTATTCGATATATATATGTATTTATGTCATTTATGTCATTTGAACATGTACTTCATTTTGGAAATAAAACATATTAAAAGTAAAGTAAGCAAACTGAAAACAAGGGAGAGCACTCACATAAATCCTATCGTTATTACCGAAATCCCTTTATATAATTAACGCAGGTCAGCATAACCCTTAAATAAATATAGTTAATTCATAAATTTTACCATAAGGTGACCTTTATAGCTTTAAAATTAATATTACTTTTAACTCAAATAATTACGGGGATTTCGGTAATTCTACACACCGAAAAATATTGAGCCTACATGCCTTAATTTATGCCGACAGGCCTAAATTGTACCCACAGATATAAATTGTACCTGTAGGTGTATATTTAAGATGGCCTATAGGCATAAATTTAGGCTTATAGGCACAAAATTGTGCCTGTAGGCATATTTTTGTACCTGTAGGTCTACTTATTTACCTTTGACCCAAACGGTACGTCATATGTTAATTATATTACGTTTAAGCGCGCAAATTTGAGCATCACGGTTGGGTGACGCGCGCTTTCGTTACGTTTGTTACGTTTTTGTATGACATCACGTTATCGTATAACTGTTTTATGAATACAAAGTTTTAAACTGGCATCCGTCTTTCCTTATATATTTTAATGTCTTGCGCGACATTTTAGTGCCGTGACGAACAGCAATGACTACGAACTAACGATCGAACCAGAAGCGGAGATTCTCGAGCACGAAGAGTACGTCTATTCGTTACAACTCAAGATTAACCAGGTCGTCAGTTATAAAAAGGTAACGCCTTCTAATTAAACATTAACTCCCCTGAATTTCCGGTTCCCGTTTCCAGAGAGAAACGTCCCAAACTACTAATTAACTGAATGACCCGTCACAAACCCACTGTATGCCTGCTACATCACACAGTTCTGTATACCACAGATTGCCCAAGCTTGACCTACCGAAGTTCGACGGAAATATCCTAGAATGGCATTTCTTCTGGGATTCGTATGAGTCGGCAATACACACGAATCCATCATTGAGCGGAGTACAGAAATAAACTTACCTAAAATCTTTACTGAGAGGAGAGGCTATACGTCCAATAGCGGGATTCGCGCTCACGAATGTGAATTACAACACGGCCGTGTCACTACTACAGGAAATATATGGAGAGAGAGATAAAATCATAGAACGTTACATAAAGGATTTACTAGAAGTTTAATTAATAGCTTAGCTGTGTTTACTACAGTGTGTCATATTATTTGTTTGGATATGGATCATTCTAGTTTATAGAACATATCACTGAGATAGCCATTTGGGCTTATTGTTCAATATTGCACATTTATAGAGAGACTGCACGATTTTGTACGAAAATAGGTTTACAGGGCCGTCGTATCCAGAGACGGAAAACACGGAGGCAAATATTTTCTTAGGGGGTTCCAGGGGCATACTCCCCCGTAAATGTGTTTTGATGAAGCAATTAGGCGTATAATTGCGGTGCTTTTTTTCTTAAAAAGGCATGCTTCAAATTTTACGAATTCCTTGTAATAAAGTTTAAATAAACTAACGAAATCAAGTATGGACACTGAACAAATTTATTGGGGACTTGACATTTAATTCAACTGAAATCATTTAGCATAACGATCATTTTTGTTTTCAAAGACTAGATCTATTCGGTGCCTGCCTGTATTATCCAACGTCTGCAAATTTGAAGTTAATCAAAAGTTAAATGTTGTTTGTGAATGTGTATAAGAGCACAATGATTTAGACGTTATTACAATGGAACTTCTGCACCAAGTAATTTACTAGACATGCATATTGACGTCAATATAAGTAGATTATCTACTAGACATGTACTTTACCCATACGAGTCGATGTATCATTTTATTTTCGAAAAGTGCCTAATTTTATATTTTGGTCATTTGTCAACTTTTCACCGAGGCAAGTGCCTCAGCTTGGCTACGGTGTTAAACAATCCATGTATTCTAAGGAAGCCAGTATATATATTTTTAATAAAATTATACTAAATGTTGAGAAAACCTTATATTCAGAAATGCGTCATAAGACAGAAATTTAAAGCCAAAAATGTTTGATATAATGTACATGTAATCAATTCAATGTCCAGGCTCACATGTTTTTGGTTGGTGGTCACCATACCGGACAGGTGGATTTCATTCTGGTAATCCGATCCCCCACATCCCAAGACCACATCAAAATTTAAACATATTTCAGTAAAATAAGATAGCTAAAAATGAAGCCATGATTCAAAATCGCCCCACCTTTCGATGAGTAAATTAGATAGGATTAAAGGGTGTATGTACAATTTTCGATATCAATCATTTTCAGAATTACCAGATGAAAGTGACGAAATCAGGAAAACATAGAAATAACGAAGGAAACACTAAAATATCGAATAAAAAAATAAATCCGCGGTTCGACTTTGCATTGACTATTATTGTTGTATAGCCTAATACAGCGTACATGCATGTACTGGAGATTTGTGCTGTACAGTCGAATATACTTTGTGACTTAAAATCTGGTCAATTATGCGTTTTACAGCAACGGTTGTTCTCAACGTTCCTTATATCTATTTAAAAAAGATGTGGTTATTTTTTTACACTTTATTGGGTTTATTTTATTAATGCCAAAATGTATGTTGTAAGAGCGTATATACACACTTCAATGGGACATAACTCGGCTCCACACGTGATAAAGGTTCGGCGCGCAAGGACCTCATAAACTACGAATGTACATATGTTGAATTCCTTGGCGGGCTATAATATATATCTAGGGAATACACGAATATTTTATGCTGACTTTATGCTTGACATGAAGTTTGATAAAAACATCTATTTTTATTAGCCAAAAGTGCTGGTATAAGTACCAAATCGCTAAAGATTGATGCCCTTTGACTAATCACTACATCACTTTAATTCTACCATATATGAAAATAGGTGTAACGGCTGTCAGAACACTGTACCAAAAGTCCATAAATTTATATTTTTGGTACTACCGCTTTAGAAACTTAAAACTCGATACTTGACCTTGATTTGGGACACTTTGACTCGCGTGTTCTCTGTATATACAATATACTGTTATCTATCTCGATATTTACTGTACCAAATTTGTATCGTCTCTGATATATTTATACAATATGAAAAACTGGAAAAAAAGACCAATATATATTTAAATACATACCCACCGTACCTTTTTTTTTATCGTGGTTGCTTAAATAATACTGGGGCATTCAGGGCATGTTCAATGCGTGACATTCATGGGGGCGGGGATGGTCACGGGTGAGAGGGAATGGGGAGAGGGTATGAAACTATCAACCATTCAACGCATATTCATTCATTTATTCATTCATTCACTCACTTACTCATACATTTATTCATTCATTCACTTTTTTACTCACTGAATCATTCACTCATTCATTCATTTACTCACGCACTCACTGACTTTCTCCTTTCTTCATTCATTCATTCACTCACTCATTTTTCATTTATTTACACATTCACTCAATCACTCACTCATTAATTCATTCATTACTCACCCACTTACTCACTTACTAATTCTTTCAAACTTGAATCCATCCATTCATCCATCTAGAATCAACCTAAATCCATACATACCTACATAAATCATAAATAAATTGCGTGGTAATATCCCGACAAAAACTGAACCTATATTGAGTTTGTCAACACAAAGTAGTTCTTCCGTTTATACTTGATGACTTTAAACAGTGTCCTACCACTTCCAGGAAAAAGTACTTCGTATCCGGATATTTTTCCAATTTTGCATATTTAGCCCTTTAGTTTCCTTGTTATTTTCATTGTCTCTTCCTACCTAATACAATGAAATTGATAAAACGGGCGACTCGTGTGGAATAGTTGCCAGTTACCTGCCTAGCATACCCGCTTTTCATACAATGCACAACTGTGCTTCCTACAACACAGGTAACAGTATATACAATATAATACAACTGGACAATAAGAAAGCAAGATCACAAAGACGAGTTTCAACTTATTTACAATGCGTAGAATTTTGTATACAACATTGTTCATTATAATTAATTTATAAATAAGAAATATATAAACTATATCTACTGTAAATAACTAAAATATAAAGTATTCAAAACATGTATTATTCCAAGTATGCAAGGGGATATTACTGTCCGCCGCTGTGTAGTTAAACATATGTATTTGTTTGATAGTCTCATAACAACCGAGAAACAGTCTCGAGTACAAACTGACACATCCGTCAGATGTAAGAATGTTGTAAAATAATTTAAATTTTATAAATACATGGAACACATACGAGTATTTATATACAATCCACAGACGTATTGAACACAAACGTGGCTTATTATTTAAGGATTGCTTGAATTATTTACACTACTAAGTCACTAGATATGTCTCTAAATACAGCTTTAAATAACATGAACAAAACTGCACATGTGTAGCAATGAGTCATCGGCCCTTAACGATTATTTGTAAGTAACCAACTCAATATTTGGTTAGTTGTTTTTAAAATCCAGAAATAATTTTACGCGTCTTAATGTAAGTTTTGGCAGGAAGATTATTAGAGTACCTACGATATGATCAAATTTGAAACTCGAATATTCAATTTTTTAGAATGAACAGGAAACAAATAAACTGAAGTAACGAAGCGTAATTTCTATCCTTGGACTCGGCATTGCATCCGTGTTCCAATGTGACTATGTGACTAAGGACTTTCAAACTCAATTTTCCAATTTAATGCTCCAGGGGCTGTATCGCAGAAACATATTAAGTTTATCTTTAAATATTTTCACTAAAGTTCCAATGTTTGTAAGGTTATATTTTTCAAACAACATACACCCATAGGCACTTCTAACTAGACCTTCGCTTAATCAGCTATAACTTTTGTATTTTCAGCCCGATTTTCCCAAACTTTTCAATAACACAAAATAATATATAAGACTTCGATGTATTTAATTTCGTTTATCTAAAATTTCGTTTTCATATAAAACTTTACATAAATAGAACATAATATCAAAACAAAAATTCGCAAAAATGCGAAAACGATTTTAAGTCAATTTCACTGTTAGAAATTAAGAGCAAATATTTCCGTTATTTTTCTTTTATTTTTATTTAAAATCGTTAAAATATTGATTTAATAAATTTCAATCTAATTAAAGAGAAAATTTATCTTATAATATAATCATAAAAATTACTCAATACCTAAGTACGTGGAATGCGGCCTCTTTACATCCCAATGGGGTGCACCCGTCCTGCATACTGCGCAGTAGCACTTTCCAGGTTTTTGCCACTAACATTTTAAACTCCTCCCTAACTATTGTTAACGCATTAATTTACATTAATCAAATTTCACAAACAGATAAGAATTTTATCACGTGCTTCTTTGTGTAAAATAGTTTATACGTTAATCACCTGATATCCAAATACAATGATTGGATAAAATTGCAGATTAATTGGCACATTATTGACATTTTTGGAAACTTCAATTATTCATTGTGGGATGGTGTTATGCATAAAATAATCAATTTAAATGTTGTTTTTCTTTGGTTGGAGTGTCGTTGTTAAATACTTTTATTATAAATTGCATCGAATTTTTACATTCACTACGATTTTCTCGTGCAATTATTAGTTTTGACACCCGAGAGCACGAGGAAATATAAATGGTCGCTGAACCGTTCAATTTTTATCATACGTGTATTGGAAATTGTGTATGATGGGGCTGTGCAAAATTTGAAACCGATGCGATTTGTCATTTTTGAGAAAGCCGCAATCAAAAAAGGTCTAGTTGGAAGTGCATATGGGTGTATGATTTAATGTATCCCTTCGTTTGAGTTGACATTTTTATTAGCACTAAGCAAAATGTTATTTACACGCGGAATTAAATGCTGACGAAACATATATTGATTTTAAGAATAAAGATACAATTCTAAGTATGCTGGAATACAGCCCAAGATCTTGAAGTCAGGGCTGTGATATGCAGGTGAATCGGTAACCTTGAACCGGATTGACCCACTCAACACTAGTCTTATCCATTTTTAGCCATTAAAACTTCATAGTGTTTTCACCGAATTATTTTGCACTCATCGAGTTTATAAACACTTCATGATGTTTGCAATGTGCTCTTTTCTATAGTATAGGTTAAAGATAAAGGAAGTGATATCCAAGTCAAATGAGTGGATAAAACACTAGATTAATTTGGACTTGACCTACATTTTCAGAAACGTCTTTGTGTTGCATCGACTGGCGATGACCCATTTTTTAAGAATATCATCGTTTCGTGTTGTCCGTGTTGTATTCGGTGTTAAATATGAATTCACGCTTTTTGTGACTTGCCTTAAATAAAAGACTTTAAATAAAAGCTTTAAATAAAAGTTTCTCAACTGTTGATAAAGCTGGAGTCTTTTGCATGTATTATAGTGTTTAGCCATTTTGAAGAGATGATTTATTCAGTTTGAATACTTTTGCGTTCCTAGATGAGAGCTAGGACTCGATCTTGATCTCCAGTCGACAAACTGGGCATATAGCATGGCTCTGAAAAAAGAGAATGTCGCAAAGTGTATAAATACTTCAGTTCCTTTAATGACTATGTTTTTTTATAAACGAGTTGCAATCCTGTTTCATATATTCAACCAATGTTTATTTTTTATTTAGAAGTAAAATTACGTAAACTTAAGGACGTACATTAAAAATACCATGCATTTTTTATTATAATCTTTACTTTTCAATAATAAAAATATCGCGCAACTTTGGCGGTTTTCCAAGAATTCTTGGTTGTAGATATAATACATAAATGAACCTATATACCTTCAACCAATGGTCGATGCACTTTAAGTGGTACTTATGGAAACATGGAAGTATTCTCTGAACGTCTCCGTTTGTGAATGTCTCCTTGCAAATGATGCATTCTTCTGACTTTTCCTTGGTATTTTGCTTGCACGTTTGAGTGGGAAGTAGAGATCGGGCTTGGTCAGAGAGACCCTTCGAAACATGACCCATATCTTCTGCTAAGTGCAGCATTTCCTAAACCAATGCATGTTAATTTCGTGTTAAGTTTTATCGTGAATATGGTCGTTTTACCAACAAAATTAATCTGCATATATATAATTGAATACAGATATGTAAGTATGATTTGTATACATTTGATTTATACTGACATAATATACTAAAATGAGACACGCTGTGGGTGCACGGAGCTATAATCTAAGGCACAGGGTTTGTTAAAATAATGGCATTGCGTTGTATATAAGACATTACGTACAAAGCTATGTACCATTGAATTTGTGTAAATGCGGGTTAGGTTATACCTAAACGTATAGAATACATGACAAGTATTGACGTTTGGACATATTGATTCGATTCGTCCTATTTCTAATAACGGTAAGTTTGCTTTGCATAATGGTCCCGTAAGGTCGTAGTAGGACCAATTAGTACTATACAGCCATGATATTACATTCTTAATAAAATGAGAAATCTCGAATTTCATATGTTTAAGTCAGATTACTGTATGGAACTCCATTTTCTTAAGAAATAAATCGTCAACGGTGCTACCTCATATGTCAGATCGTCTGGATTTGGAAAGGCAACAGTACGAACATCGTTTTCATGGGAATGCCGTATCTAAATACGAATAATGTCATTTTAATTAATTTCATTTCAAGAGACTAATCAGTAAATACAACCGGTAAAGTTATTTATGTGAGCCAGAATATTAAAATAGTCCATATATTACAACGTTATATCGTTACAATGCACATTTCCAAAGGTTTTCTTTTATTGGAAATAATAACTATTGCCTAACATGTTCTCGCTACCAATTTGCATTGTTAAAACCTACTAAGACAATTTCAATAAGTATCTATATAAAATCAAGCAATATTTCAACCAAAAACAAAACAAAATTCCCTGCAAGTTCAGTATGTGGACTAACTATGGACCTAGAGGCATTTTCTAATGCTATACGATGCTGGTTTTCATTTTCTGATATTGCAAGACATTGCGCAAATTCATCCTGCAACGGTTGCAGAATCACCAGAGAATTATAACAATTTTGCTATAAAATGTGCTGTATAAATAATTACCATTTCAGTACACGTGTTAAGCAAATTGATTCCTGAAGTCTTCAAACATGCCTTGTTGCATTAGAAACGGTGCGTGGTTGACATAATGTTGCAGTAGACCACCATATCGAAAAGCAAATCAGAGCATTGCTTGCAAAGTCAGTTGCAATAATATAGGCGACCAAACAAAATTCGACTAATCTGAGCATGTCTTAAAATAAAGTACGAGTAAATCTTTTTTATAAGCAGTAATAACCTCATATGGTATGTCTTGAATTTCTGAAAACGCAGGATGAAATGATGAATGGAATTCATTCGCTGAAGAATCATCATCTGAAATGAATACAAATTTACAAAATGTACTTCTAAAATTACGTTAAATAC
This sequence comes from Congeria kusceri, assembly GCA_027627225.1. Lineage (NCBI taxonomy): Eukaryota > Metazoa > Mollusca > Bivalvia > Myida > Dreissenidae > Congeria > Congeria kusceri. Next base: position 65,481,493 of record CM051027.1, read on the forward strand.
ATTTATATCAACGCAGTTCTCACTGCACAGTTAAATATTTGGCCTAGATTTCTAATTTCTAATATCCCACAAACGTGATTGTCCCTGAAATATGCTGCCAGGTGTATTTAGTCAGATTGATACTCGCAGGTCTTGCCAACAGTAAAACATGGAGACAACACTCAAACTGCTAACGCTTGTAATAATCGTTATGTACTCCATCCACTTTTCCTCACATAAACTCCCACTATGCAGCAAACGAAATGGGGCAACGTAATAATGCCAACCATATTATTTGGCCTCAAACAGTATTTTCATGGAAGCGTCACGTGAGTCATCCGTAATACCGTGTCACGCATTTGTAGCAAATACATGACCGACTTATTGATTGATGGTGTCGTGCTAAATTACCACATATAAAAGGACTGATAAACGTGTGCATTGCACTTTTTTGTTACATAGTCTGAAGAAGCACAGAACATATTTATTTGTAAGGCATTGCTAATCGATCTTGTCATGCTTTTTAAGTCCCAGCATCTCTTGAATTTACACATGCCACTGATACAAAACTGAAAATGACATGATACCATCAGTAATACCTGAAGAAAAGGGTTAAGTTCAGTTGGGATTCTGTACATAGAGACTTTGTGACAATGTCACAGGCTGACACCTGATTGACACAGCGGGTTTTCTCTGTATATTCAACCAAAGTATTTATAATATTTGAAGACATACCTGTTGATGGAGTTCCAGATGGCGCATTCCAAGGCCGATCTCTCTCAACATTTATCCCACCTCCAAGCAGTTGTGCAAGGAAAGGATTCTGAACACGATCTTCTGGCTGGTCATTATTGCCCATTCCTTGGTTATTATGCCGCCCTCTATGGCGATTGCCCCTACTAAACCTTGAACGGTTTCTCGGCAACGAGTTTTCCTCTTCTTGCAAAGACAGTGCCAAAGCAAAGTCTAACTTCTCTTGTTCCTCTGCTAGCAAACGTGACTGTTAAATAAGAGTGTTAAAAAAACGTTCCATATGACAGTGTATCACCATTTAGACAAAACGGTAAGGGAATGTAGCCGATGCTACAGGAAACCCATAACATGTGCAAGTATTATCAGGATGCAGCCTAAGCACTTAAACAGATTAAACAGTGTGTTAAGAATGATCGTTGCTTAAAAACATAATATGAAATACAAGTGGTAGTATGTGAAATGCAATTCGGCTACTAAGGCATACATAGTAGTAGTAGTGGTAGTAGTAGTAGTAGTAGTAGTAGTAGTTACATAGTACTTAAAATTTATGACTGTTATCATTCCTCCAATAATGTAATTCTTTGCTGCATTTTATTTTGATCCAGCTTACATCTAAATTGATTATCCATTGTTTATAATATGACTTTCTGACGTCCAGCATCTCATACTGGCGCTTAAGATTTTGTAATACTTGTAATATGTGTTGCCAAGTTAATAATATTAATATGTTTTGATATAATGAATTAACCGCTTAAATGTATGTTAATGTTACGTGATTCGAGGCACTATTTCATTGTTGTGTGGCGTAGTGCTGGAGTAATACTGACACCTCAAATCTGTAAAGCCTCTTTTCCTCTATATTGTTATTGTTAATGATTTTCGTCTTATTATAATCTACGCAAAATGCAGATGCCTGTTCATGCATATAATAATGATTGATTTAATACGTTTGTAACTATTAAGCTTATGCAGTAGTTTAACCGAAATACCGCTAAGGTACTTCCAGCATTTTAATTTGCATACTGTGATTTGATTGGCTGCCAGCAATGCAGTATCCAGCTCCAGCACCCAAAGCCTATATAACGCGCTCAAAACAGTCAATCGGGGCCTGTCAGTGACATCAGATTCACGCGCCAATATTAAAAATTTAAATATTCTTAAATCTTGTTCATTTCCAGCTTCGCCTGATTATATATTTCATCATGTTAAGATCAACAACAATTGTCAATGGTAATAAATCTATTTATTTGCACATGTAACAGTTATTACATTTATTATGTAGTCAACCAATGCAACTGGTCCCATTGACAGGTTGAACACCATCTTTTAAAGAACTGCGCGTCACTAAGTTTACGTCGTTGTTAGTAATCGTTAAACAAAAATGTGTTTTAATGTAACGATGTATGAAATAAAGTGGTTATGGGAAGTTATTCCTGACGTGTCCCTTGTTTATTCACGACGTTAGGACCGCTCGACTAAGAAACACCCCCCTGGGTGTTTACAGTGTGTTTTATTCGACCCCATATCAATTTTTTCCATCTTTTTTCAGGACACTTTCAAGTTACCATTAAGAAATTTTTGCCTAAACACAATTTGTCACTCCGGAGTGTGACCTTAGAATACTTTCGAAGCAGGAAACTACCGTACCAAATGGTTCATCAAAATCGTATGCACCTACGAATATTTTCTCTAAGGGGGGAAGCGGCGGGCATATGCGGGACTTAAGACTGAAAGCGATTCCCGACAGGCAAGAATTTGACACGCCGAATGATTCTGTGTGCCGGGAAATAGACTTTGGTCGGATTTCAGATCCTGGTAATATTGCCCCCCCCCCCCTCCCCATGTGATGCAGGGCATGGCGGAATATTGATAGCTGCATATGTTTTTCCCATCACAGATCTGCACTATTTGAACATAACATTTAATATTGCAAAGAAGGCAATCCTCAACTATTACACTTCATTACCTGTAGGGCTCTGGCCACAGCTTCAGAATCATCTGTAGCGGAAGCTGGATTGTGACCAGTGGTGTCTGTGATTAAAAAAACAGTAAACACATTATACAGCACTATAATTATGGCAACTGTTATTTAAAATATTAGTTAATTGATGACGTTGCATTTAAGGAACAATACATTTATTTATATCTAATGCTTTGTTCACAGATCTAAGACAAAATGATTTTCATATATTGGGTATTCTTAAAATTTCTTGCATTAAAATTTCTATAACATGAAACGCAAACCTTGATTTTGATGACCTTGACCTCTGTCATATATGTTGACCCCTTGATTTTCTTGATGACCTGTGGTTGTTGGTATAAGTGCACCCATGGAAACCTGTTGCTTTTGGTGACCTGGACCACTACACTGATGACCTTTGCCTCTGTTATATATAATATGTTGACCCCTTGACTTTCTTGATTAACTGTGGTTGTTGGTATGAGTACACTCATGGTACTCTGTTGAGATTGATGACCTTGACCCCCATGCTGATGACCTTGGTCTCTGTTATATATGTTGTTGCCTTGATTTTCTTGATTAACTATGGTTGTTGGTATAAGTGCACTCATGGTTCCCTGTTGAGATTCATGACCTTGACCCCCATGCTGATGACCTGGGCCTCTGTTATATATGTTGACCCCTTGATTTTCTTGATGACTTGTGGTTGTCGGTACATGTTCTTGAGCTTAAAACAATTAAAAGTAAATACTTTAAACAAAAACTTATTTCATTTCATTGCAGTTAAGTGCATGTGTTGCGGCTTTAGTTCTTTGCGTTTAAATAAAATCAACTTTAAAGACACATTATAAAACATTGAAAATAAATGAACACAGTCCTAATTCAACGACTTTTGGGAGTAACTGTTATATCTCTGTGTAACAAGGAAGTTTAAGATGTAAACAAACTTCATTTTTTGAAAATAAACACATTTTGACCTTTTTTGTTCATGACAAATAACATTTAATTTTTTTTATAAAACCAACTATATACTCCAAACAAGTGTATTTAAGGAACATACTACTGTTACTTGTTTACTCGCCTTAAGGAGTAGCCCGAACATGTAATCAACCATTTTTTCAGGACATAAAAGCACTTAACTTTTATTTAAAATCAAATGTCTATTCAAACAATAGTGCAATGATTATAATATAATTCTATCATACACCTTATATTTACTAACCTGGGAGATAACAAAGAAAAAGACAACAAGAAAACAACCACAAACAAACAACAACAGAATCCTCACATTGTGGTGTCACGTGGTCATACTCCTCCATTTCCATGGGTGTTTCTCCAGCGTTTCCATGATCTTCACCGGGAGGGGCATGTAATGCCCATATGTTTCCAGTTGCCATAGTTACTGCTACCTTGACATAATTTCCTATGTATTCGCAGAAGTAATACATTTTGAATAAAAAATAAATAATCTAGTATTGTTAAAGTGTTTTTCAGCATGTTTTAAATTTATTAAAGTGTGTATGTAGATTAACGATCGTAGTGGCATAAATAAAATTAACAAAATAAAATTACTTAACATATATTTCCTTTTAAAATGGAATAAAAGTTAACAACAATCATTGCTTTTAAACGCACAATTAGCTAGTTTTCAATCACCAAATAGTTTTCGTCTGTGCAAGCGGAAACTCAAATTGACAAATACATATATATACAGTGACTTGATAGTTGGAGTAGGTTACAAAGCACTAATAAACCATGCAAATCGAAACTAGTAAATGTTGATTTATTTCATATTGAAGTGTTTCCTTAGTCATTTTTTGTGTTTTTATGTTGCTTTCAAGTTTTATTGAACCTTTTATCTTCATATTTTGAAACAACTCGATGTGAAAGATCGTACATACACTCTTTAAATCAAACTTTATAAATCTAGATTGCTCTACTGCTAAATAAACAAATGAGTGCATGGCTGTCTGCATCTAATATAACATATGAATACATGTATATAGATTATAATGACTGTTTCTGCACTGAAATCCTGTAAAGTTGTTATAAACATATTTCATTGTAAATTCAGTTATGGAGTATCAATAAACTTGTGAAACACGTGCATGAAAAAACAACAACTGAGTATGAATACAGTAGAATATTCTAATAGCACTCATGAGCCTCATGTTAATTCGTCTTGGCTCTGAGTTTTAACTGGCAAGTTACATTATTGATTAGATATCAATACGGGACTGATGTACGACTAAAGAATTATCATACACTTGTATAATTATTGAATAAATTAAAAAGAATAATTTAAATACAAATAAAAACAATCTGCAAGCAAAACAATATTTATGATTAATCCTAATTTGAACCTGATATGTGCAGAGATTTCTGTAGACAAATAACAACATTCATCATTGTTAAACTACCAATAAACAACTGGAAAAATATTTCATAAACAGTATAGTTCTCATTGATACTGCAGAAAATGTCAGGTCATGTTAGAATCAAAATTATTTTCGTTCTGATACGGTATGTTAAACCACTCAGGCTAACACCCTCGTAATTCAATTCACGTGCATCAGAACTCAAAATTTTTGTTTATTTGTCAATAAACAACTCTAAATAGAAAATAATTTCTTTGATAATAAATTAATTAAACAGCTACATTGTATATATGCAAGTCCTCAATTAATTACTACCCAATTGCTCAGTCAGCGAATATGTTTATTCTAAGATATGTCTAATATAAAAACTGAGGTGCAGAGAACACACATAAAGGACAAAGTAATAGCTCAATGAAAGTTAATAATAATAAAAACAATAGTCATTTAATTGAATAATGATGTGGTTTTTCATTAAATTATTTCTTTTGACTTTTAAGATTATAAAGTAAACCACACAACAACGAATTAAAATCGATACTGTTCAATGTATATATATATATATATATACTTATATTTTGTAAAAAGTCGGGAATTTGTTAAATGCTAACAAATTGAAGGGAATTTGCTGAATTTAACAAAATGCTGTCAAATGTAGGGACTTGGTTGGAATTGGTCAAATGATCATTAATTGTAGAGAATTTGTTTAATTTCACCGCAGTAACTATCATTAAACAAGAATGGATGCTCCCCAACGCCGCATTGACCTCTAAGTGTTGCCTTGACCTTAAGCCTAAGAACCTAATTCATACGGAGACACGTTGTCATGTTGAGGCTAACATTCGTGTAAAGTCTTAAAATCAATTGAAGAAGTTAAAAGTCCTGACAAGCTAAAGGCCAATTTCGACTTTGACTATTAAGTATGACATTGAACTTTGACCTACATATCTACCTACATATCTAATTCATGCTTGTAACATGTCTCATTTAGGCTAACATTTGTGTCATTTAAATAGAAAATAAATAACTCAATCTATGACTTGTTATAGCCAGGACAAGCAAAAAGCTGATTTTGACCTTTGGCCTCTAAGTGTGGCCATAACTTTGACGTATGGAACTAGTTTATATGCTCTTCATGTTGTCTCATTGAGGTTAACATTTGTGCCAGGTAGTTTTTAAAATCCATGGAAAGTTAAAGTACAGAAAAGCAAAGTGTCAATTTGCCTTTTGACCTCTAGGTGTGACCCTTTGACCTAGGGACCTAACTCATAAGCGGTACATACAAGCTCATTACAGCAAACATTTGTTCCAAGTAATTCTAAGATCCCTCCATCCATGGCCAAGTTATAGTGTGCACAAGCAAAATCAGCCAATTACTAATCCAAGGGCAATTACTCCCTGAAAAATCATCAGACTGGAACGACCTGACAATATGCGCATGTCCTCTTGGTAGGAATGCTGCATATAAAGTTTCTTTGAATTCGAATTGTTAGTTCCTGAGATCTCGTGCGGAAACGAAAATATTCCAATAACAATTATTACTTTTAATGTAAAAAGGGCAATAACTCCCTGAAAGATCACCAGACCGGAACGACCAGACAATATGCGCATGTCCACTTGGTAGGGGAGCTGCATATAAAGTGTCATTGAATTCGGGTTATTAGTTTCTGAGATTTCGCGCGGAAACGAAAATTTCCTTTGAAATGTCGGATTTCTAATCAAAGGGCAATAACTCGTTGAAAAATCATCGGACCGGAACGACCTCATAATATGCGCATGTCCACCCATAGGAATGCTGCATATCAAGTTTCATCAAATTCTGGTCATAAGTTCATGAGATCTCGCGCGGAAACGAAGTATCGGACGGACGGAAGGATGGACGGACGGAAAGACGGACGGACGGATGGACATGGAGTATGATGGTTAAAATCATCGGGGAAATTCGTTTCACACCCGGACAAACTGTATTACAGCGAAATTAGAATTCGAACGGACGGACAAAGCGGCGACTATATGCCCCCCCCCCCCTTTTGGGGAGCATAAAAATGAGAATTCTCGTCTAATGTTGACATATTTATAGCCAGAATCAAACATAAGGACAATAATAAATACACGGAACGAATGCATGGAAACAGGCCTCCGAATTGAAATTTTGCGGATTCGTATGCAGATACGGACCCGGATAAGGATACGGACTCATGGAAACGCGGCTTAATGAGTTTTGTTTGACTCGTTTGTTGAGCTGTGTTCTAGGTCTTTATTGTCCAAGTTATTGATCCATATCGCCAATTACAAACTGCATTTTCGTCTTTCATTGTCAGGTTGCTGAAGAACTTGTTGGCACCAAAGTGACTACATGAATAATTTTGAGATGGAGTGCAGCTGGTGTTGCAAGTGACATCACACCCATAGATAAGCTTTTTTGTGCAACCAGTGCTGGCATGGATATAACATTATTTGAGAATGTGTGAAGCTCAGATCCCATAATTAGGGGAGTGTGAAGCCAATTTGGCCATGGAAATCACGTGATCAGAGATGTGAAGCTGATGTGACCATTGTAATCACATGATTAGAGAAGATGTGAATCCGACGTGGCAATGGTAATCATACGATTAGAGGCGTAAGCCGATGTGGCCATGGAAATCAGTGATAAGAAAAGGTGTTAAGCCGATGTAGCCACGGTGATCACATGATTAGAGGTGTGCAGCCAGTGTTGCCATGGAAATAGCATGATTAGAGAAGGTGTCAATCCAGTGTTGCCATGGAAATCACATGATAAGAGAAGGTGCAAAGCCAGTGTTGCCATGGAAATCACATAATAAGAGTTGTGAAGCCAGTGTTGACATTGAAATCGAATTATTGGAGGTATAGATCCAGTGTTGCCATGGAAATCACATAATTAGATAAGGTCTGAAGTCATTGTTGCCACAGAAATCACATTATTAGAGAAGGTTTTAACCAGTGTTGCCATAAAAATCACATGATCAGAGAAGGTGTTAAGTTGATGTGGCCATGAACATCACATTAATAGAGAAGGTTTGAAGGCCGTGTTGCCATAAAAATCACATCATTAGAGAAGGTTTAAAGCCAGTGTCGCCAAAGAAATCACATAATTAGAGAAGGTGTGAAGTTGGTGTGGCCATGGAAATCACAAGATTAGAGATGGTCCGAAGCCTGTATTGCCACGGAAATCACATGATAAGAGTTGTGAAGCCAGTGTTGACAAGGAAATCACATTATTAGAAAGTTTGAAGGCCGTGTTGCCATACAAATCACATAATTAGAGAAGGTGTGAAGTTGGTGTGGCCATGGAAATAACATGATTAGAGAAGGTGTGAAGCCAGTGTTGCCATGGAAATCCCATGATAATAATTGTGAAACCAGTGTTGACATGGAAATGGAATTATTAGAGGTGTTCAGCAAGTGTTACCATGGAAATCACATTTTTAGAGACGGCTTGAAATCACATAATTAGAGAAGATTTTTAACAATTGTTGCCATAGAAATGACATGATTAGAGAAGGTGTGAAGTTGATGTGGCCATGGAAATCACATGATTAGAGAAGGTTTGAAGTCAGTGTTGCCATGTAAATCGCATGATAAGAGAATGTGTGAAGCAAGTGTTGCCATGGGAATCGAATTATAGAAGTGTGTAGCTAGTGTCGCCATGTAAATCACATGATACAGTCAGTGTTGCCATGGAAATCACATGATTAGAGAGGGTATGAAGCAAGTGTTGCCATGGAAATCACATGATTAGAGGTGTGCAGCCAGAGGAAGGAAACAGCAATTTAATGCCAAAAGCTGTTTGCTGTGTTCATTGATTCATTGCCATATATCTGTGTAATACCCTGTTTTTTTATCATAACATGCGATAATTAGTTTGTTGAATTGTTTTAAAAGTTACTTTTGTTTGCTGGTTAATTCTGTTTTGTTTGTTGTTGTTGGTGGTGTTTTTGTTGTTGTTGTTGTTTTTCATCAAATGCAAACCATTGAAGGTGAAATAAGACAAACGCTGTTAAAGTAAGGTATATACCGGTCCGTGGAAGTGCGTTAATTTGTTCCTTGAAAAGTGCTTGTAAGACGCTATGAATGCTTATAAATTCTTATTTGCACCTAGAAAATTTGATAATGATAGGCAAATGCATGGATATGTTGGCTTCAAGACTGCTTAAAAATATTTTGTGAAATGACAACAGTGTTAAGCAATTTCACAATCTAAGATATTACACAACGCTGAAATGCATACAGTTTACACACTGTTAGTTGTTTTCTCGTTATGTATATATTATTGTCTTGTAATGAGTACCGCGTCAAAATTGGTCTTGAGCAAAACAAGCGGCAATTTCAACAGTTTCAATGTCAGCAATAAGCAGTCGTTTTAAAGTGTAAAAAAGTGAAGTCCAAACTTAAAAAGTGCTTGAAAAAAGTAAATCTTTTAACTTTTAGAAAATTTAAACTATTTGTATGAAGATTGTGATGGTTGCTCGTATTAATTGAATCTCCGTTCTCCGTTCTGCTATTGCAGAGACATTTATTTAAACAAGAGATGTTTGTAAAACATGTATGCCAAGTCGTCAATATGTGCAATTGTTAAGAGATTTTTTAATATTGTTCACATTCACACATGGGGAGGAAATTAAAGCTGATGCTTTAGAAAGTAAATATAAAGCTGAAAGAAAGATAGAGTATAATTATGGATTTATTTTTACAGTCTATTATATAAGGATACATGTTTTATGTTTGATTTTAACATCAAATAGGCCAAAACATCTCTAGATATCATGCGGAAACAAAATCGTCTGCGGAGAAAACAGTTTTCATGTTACAAGCCCCTGTGACCTTGACCTTTGACCTGTTGACCTCAAAATTAATAGGCGTCTTCTTTTCCTCCCGAGTAACCAGCATACTAACTTGGATGATTGTAGGTCACAGCGTATTCTACATATCATGCGGAAACGAAATGGTCTACAGAGGAAACAGTTTTCAAGTTTCATGCTTCTGTCTCCTTGACCTTTGACCTGTTGACCCCAAAATTGATAGGCGTCTTCCTTTCCTCCCAAGTAACCAGCATACCAACTTAAATGATCGTAGGTCAAAGCGTTCTCTAGATATCGTGCGGAAACGAAATGGTCTACGATCAGACCGACCGACCATCCGACCGATCGACGGACAGGTGCAAAGGAACATACCCCCACTTCTTCGAAGGGGAACATAATTAGGGGTCTGTCTAGACAAATATACCGGTAATATAATGCTACAGCGAATGAAAGAGTCGCTTTTGTTTACGATGTAGTTATAATTTTCAAACACCATTTGATTGTTAATTAAAAAAAATTCAGTTGTAGATCCGTGGTCATTGTGTTAATGCGACGTTTTATGATGCATTCGGTCATTATTGAAAACGTCATGATATTCGCATATACTAGTGTGTGAGTCTAAACTGAACGCTTTCTGTTCCAACTTCCCTTTTGGAGACGGTCGCTCTTAGCAAACATCACGCCGCGGATCTAAATATTCAGTCTTGCCTTTAATATAATTATGCCCAGAAACACACCATAGAACCGGTTTCGTATCAGCGAATGCACCAGCGTTTGAAGCGAAAGCGATTAAACAAAGACAGTTTATACCTTCTTTGCTTTCTTATTGTAATAGTTTTATTTTATTAATTCTTTATATTACCTATGGATGTTAGAGGCAATCAAGAGTGTGCACAGAAAATGTCTCGATAAAGAACGTTGTATTCTTTTGAATACATCTGAGTTAAAGTCGAAAATCGTGGCAAATCAAAGATTTTTAAAATTCAATTATAATTTTCTCTAAAAATAGCCTATTTTCCGAACATCTTAATCGGTAGACTGTTTGTCCAATGTATCATAAGCAATCACACCAAACTGCAGATTTGTACAATTTAAACTTTGATATGAAAGTTTTATCGTTTTAAAGTGATGTGATGTGGTGTACAAACATTCGGCAACGTTATTTTATTCTCGGCACCACCGGAGTAACACAAAATAAAAATAAATTTTATTATTGTCAAAAAGCAAGCAAAATACAAAGGACGTTTGTTGATTTCAGTGTAAGATCGTACGTTATTTCATTCGTGGTAATACATATATAATAAATACAAATACATAATCGTGGCTGTGGAATATTAAAAGTTGTGGTTGTGTCACTGGAACATTCGTTTACTATGACCACTAGTAAAACAAAACAAGATCTTATTCTGAAATCAACATATATCATTTTAGTCATCTATTCAATTGTGCCAATTTTCAGATCCCAGGCGTTTTCGTACGGCGCCGGTAAAATGCGGTAACGTATATCGTCCATTGTTACGGCATCAACAATAATATATAGCAAACTGTCTGTGCTTGTGTTAAAGACAAGTACGTATAACATGTAACCATCGCGACGAAACTTTGCGTATTTGGAGGCACCATTGGTCCGCGCTTTTTTGCACAATCATCGACACTCCAGCACACCCTCTCGCGGCACGCCAACAAATGACAGAAACGTTACCGTCAAATAAACATAGCGTAATGACTCGGTGTGACCCAGATCCTCTTTGTGAGGACGTCGACACTTCATTCGGCGTTGTTTGTTTTTCTTTGATACTAAAAGTAAAGGTCCATGATGGCCACTTGTGTACGGGACCGCTGTTCCAAGCGGGGCGGCTCGACGTAATCTGCGAACGTGCGGCGCTCTATCGTTTCTTAAGTTATATTTCACATAAGATATCGGGACTGTTGATAAGTCCAAATGCTTTTATTAGTCATACCTATCTGATAAGATCTGGTAAGATATTCATACATGTATTGGCATGATTGTTATAAAGGTTAAACTACGCAAGGTATGTATTTTGGGAATGGGTTTAGGCATTCCGATAAATCAACTCCTCATCTGTTTTGGGTTTTGTTTGTTGGGCTCTTTACGTGCCCACGTTGACGTCATAATTGTTAGTATCTCATGTATTCTTATTAAGCAGACGGTTATAGCAATGCATATTGCCATTTGGTCTTCTGTCTCCTACGTCGTGATTTTCGGATACCAACTTGGGGGTTATTTTTTCAGGACATTTTTTGAAAATCTCGATACGTAGTATATAATTTATACCTAAATTAATGTCGAAATTTTCATATCGCAAATTTCTACTGTATTATATAATCTCAGTTATGAATGCTATGGGATATAGTTTATTTCGTAGACGCAGTCCCGTTAAATAAAACAATGTAATCTGACATTTTTACAAAACACACATGCAACGTATTAAGAACATATATTACAGTATTGTTTATTACAGTATGATTATCAAAATTATCGTTGTATAGGCAGATAATCAAAGGTTTGAGTATTTTAAATTTCATTAGCAAATTATTTCCTTAATACGGTAATTGTTTAAATTTCCAGACATACAAACAGTGAACATACAAACCGATTAACAGCGTATAAACCGATGCAGTAATTAATATGATTTATTCTGTGTTGGCTAAAACAGCTACGCTAAAATAGAATCGCTATTATGACACCAATAATCCGCACTGGCCACAACAGAAACGTTTTAAAAGGTCTATGAATATTCCTGTCATCATCATGGAGTTGCTTCGCGGAGGAAGATCATGAAGTGGGTGATACACACCCGCTGCATGTGCGCTCGTGTCTAACGAGGACAAGTCGCGATAGACATGGACCATGTTTATTTATTGCAATTTCAATACCATTTAAATCATATGTCTTAAAATTTCTCCTGACTGCGCGACCGACTTAGTACAAACTTACCAGCTAACTGACTTAACTTACACTTTTGAAATACTGTATATCAAGAAAACACAAAGGTCGACCGACATCCAGGCCGCAATCCTAATGGTCCGCACCTGTTAATGTTTTGTGCAGAGCACGCATGTAAATATTAATAAACTATTAATTAAGTCCACAAATTGAATAATACTTATCATTTGTTAATTTACAGCTACATTAAGTGCTTTGCGTATAGACAACTGAATATAATTAATGATATTTCTTTAAACGTATTAAATTAGATAACAATATATAGAATCACGAAGTTTCAAACCCAGCAGGTACAATTATTGTCGTTCGTTTAATTACTCTTGAATAGGGATGCAATGGGTACCCGAAAATACCCGCTTTCTCGGTTCTTTCAAAATTAACTCGAGTTCGGTTCCCCTTTGAAAAATTCGGGTCGGGTCGGGTATTAAAATAATAGTGTAATTCAACCTATTAAATCATCGTCATCTTTTTAAAAATTTCTTCTTAATCTAAAACCTTATTCAACAAATTAATAAAACCAAACCCAATAGGCATAGGTGTTTATATTTTGACAGGGTTTTTACAAATAAAAGCAAATATTCTGATGGCGCTCTTGGATATTGGAGTGCATGGCTGAAAGAACGCCACTGAACAGCTGTCTTAAGCCAAGGAGTTTCACCCGTCCAGTTGAGGAAATAGGTGTAGCAGAGTGCGTTGGCTGTTAACGGAGCTGAATATAAACTCAGAGCATAGTTATTTATATGACAAAACCAACAGAATTATCAACAGGAAATTATTAATAGGATAAAAATGAGATTTGTTTGGTAAAATACACGTATATTCTCTAGAGCTAGAACCCTATTCGGCCCAGAATTCTCGTTAACAAACAACAATGTTGATGGCATAAGTCCAGTGGAAAATAGCTATTAAGAAAAAAGGTACAGTTAAAACTTCATAGTTTCTTTCTAACAATATTACAGACAGAACTAATGTCCGATCACAACATATTTGTAGCTCTACTCCTGCGGCAAAATAGCTAAATTCTGATCTAGTTTAATGTTCGCAGTACTACAATGACACTTACTAACAAGGATATCAGTTAAACTGATGGACGCTGCCCAATGAGCTTTGTCAACAATATAAATGCAAGAAGAAGGGCAGATGTATTAAAATGACTAAAAATCACTAAGCAGTACTAAATCTGACACCACAACTGTATGTGAACATGTCACAAACGAGAATATGTTCAGGGTAGAAATATATATTCAAATATTCTTCAGGGTAGAAACAATGTTTACTGATCGGAAGAGCCCTCAAGAGGTGCAAAGTTGATGTGTACGTTTACTAATATCAATGCCTGACCCGACCCGCAAATACCCGACCCGAAGAAAGATACTCGACCAGACCCGACCAAAATTTGCTACACGTTGCATCCCTACTCTTGAACAGTTACAATCGTTTGGATCCAATTTGGCCTATAACAATTCCGCGAAAGATGCGAAGTCTCTTGCAAAATGACCTGTTTGGACATTTTGCCTCTCCGTGTGCTCGTATCCTCACTGGAGTCATTTTGCTGCCTGGGCCAAATAATATCAAGTGTGTGTTTCGGGAAACGGTCTCAAAAAGTTATGTAAGGTCGGGGCTGAGTTTTTTTTACTTTTTTTTAAAGACACATTTCGGTCAAAACATTGAAAATTATCTAAATTCTGACGAATACTGATTTCATGGAAAACAATCGTCGCTTAAAACTTAAGGGTCGGGTTTTTTTCGCTAGGTAGGGTCGGGTTGCCCGAAACAGACATTTGTTTAGGTACCCATCGTTCAAATCTTGCTGACGGTTTTGACATATTGTCAGTTTGGCGCAAAAAGTACTGTAACTGACATTTTAAAAATTTTACAGAAGCAAAAAAAAACTGATATTCTAATATTCAATTTAAAATTGAGTTTTAATTTAAAATATTCTTAATATATTTAAATAACTCCATTTAATAGCAGTTATTATTTATCAACAATTCAGTAAGAGTACAACAAATGTGTATATGATTGTTCAGTTACATGACTGCGCTGAACATTTTTACGTCTTGTAAGTGGAAAAACCAGAGATTTGTCTTTGGCATTTAAAACATAATTTTACACCTATTGACAACGTATGTTTAATATTTATCATCAATATTATTATCATAAACTTATAACACCAATTTTATTTACTTTTGTTAATTATTTTGTGAGTCGTTTTGGGAACATAATTCTTAGTGCACAAATTTTGGGCCAACATTTTTGGCAATACAGTATACTGTATATAATTTTCTGCAAGTCATGATTTCCAGGTGGAATACAATCCGAGCATTAAAATATGATATGAGGAATGGTATTCAGGATACAAATTTGCAAAAAGAAGTGAATTCCCTAAAAATGTCAGTTATATGACTTTTTGCGCCAAGGTGACGATATAGTCTTATAAATGGAGGCGTGTTGTCACAACCAGGTGCGATGCCATGAGAGCGCCTACGCACACACAGCACTCTTAGACCTCTTCCAGTAAAGCATGCGAAGGTATATTCTCAGCATCTTTTTGCATAACGTGTAACGTGATTTTCACCATATAAACGTTGAACAAGTACGGCACAGCGTAACTAGTGTCTTCCCTGAAGCACCACATTTATACATCAAAGACGTACGGCGCTATTACACTGCGTAATTATTGCGTACGAATGTGCTGTCAAATTTAGGTTTACACATTTAAAACGTAAGTCGATATAACACAGCGTGAACATAGCGCATGTATGTACTGTCACATTGATTTGACACTTCTAAGACGTATAGGTCGATATTGTAGCGAAATAGGAGAATGTCGACAAAAGCCCCTTTGTTTTGCAATGAATCACTTGGACGTTTGATATTAGAAGGGAGAGCATGAAAGAGCACGACTTAGCCGAAAACCGTTAGTTGTGAAGTATCTCTCAAGTGGTAAAGACTAGTTACAAGGAAAATTATACATCATACATGTGACCCCGTCAGTCAGCATCGTCACACGGAGTTCTCGCATCAAAGACGTCTGTATATCACAGCACGTGACCCTCGTCAGTCTGCATCGTCATCTGGAGTTCACGCATCTAAGACGTCTGTATATCACACCATGTGACCCCCGTCAACCTGCATCATCATCTGGAGTTCACGCATCTAAGACGTCTGTATATTACACCACGTGACACCCGTCAGTCTGCATCGTCACATGGAGGTAACGCATCTAAGACGTCTGTATATCACACCATGTGACTCCCGTCAGTCTGCATCGTCACTTGGAGTTCACGCATCTAAGACGTCTGTATATCTACCACGTGACCCCCGTCTAAGACGTCTGTATATCATACCACGTGACCCCCGTCAGCCTGCATTGTCACATGGAGTTAACGCATCTAAGACGTCTGTATATCACATTAAGTGACCCCCGTCAGCCTGCATCATCACATGGAGATAACGCATCTAAGACGGCAGTGTCACACCCCAAGACTAGCACCATCCTGCAACGTCACGTTGCGTTGACGCATCTATGACTTCAGTATATAAAAACGCGTGACTGGCGTACCTCTACTTGTCCACTGATGCACGTCATAACACATTTAAAAGCGAATCAAAACAATTGTTAATGGTGCACGTAGTCATTAGAAAGTAATCGAATAAATTAGAATTATACCACGCTTGGTAATATTACATCGTTGGATTTGCATATCAGATACTAACAAGGGTTGTCACAGGATGTGACGTATGCCCCAGAAGCATATGCTTGTCAGAGGAAGGCAACACAATGTCAGTTACATGTTGGCAAAAATGACGCTTCCTACAAAAAGAGTTATGATCCTTGTACTCTGCACTTCCTCTCAACATCCTCTATCAATATATGTGGTTTTCTTTTAAATCACTTCAATTCTAATGGAGATATGCACTGCACAATACAATTTACTTAAGGTCAATAACACCATAAATATTGAAGAAATAGTTATGGTCCTTGTACTCTGCACTTCCTTTCAATGTCCTCTATCAATATATTTGGTTTTATTTAAAATCCCTTCAATACTAATGGAGTTATTCTGTGAACAAAATAAACAAAGGGCAATTACTCCGTAAATATTGAAGAAAGAGCTGTGGTCCTTGTGCTCTGCACTTCCTCTCATTGTCTTCTTTCATTATATGAAGTTTCAGTTGATTCCATTCAATACTCATATAGTTATGCTCCGCTCAAGAAAAATAATGCTTGACATAAGAAAATAAAACAAAGGACAATAACTCGGTAAATATTGGCGAAAGAGTTGCAGACCTTTTGCTCTGCACTTTCTCTCATTGTCCTCTATCATTATATGAAGTTTCGTTTGAATCCCTTCAATACTAATGGGGTTGTGCTCTGCATAAGAAATTAAACAAAGGGCAATAACTCTGTAAATATTGAAAAAAAGTGATGTGGTCCTTGTGCTGTTACATAAATAATGGTTGTGTTTAACCTACAAGATTATAGTGGTTTTAGCCGTTTGTTGTGTTTACTTTACCAACGTAAAATTGGCGGTTTCTCGATCGCAATTCTTGTCTGTGGCCTTAGATGTTTTTTGTAACCCACCACGTCGTAAGTAAATCATATTTTGCTAGTCCTTACTCCTGTCTTCCATAATGTAATTTGTACTCTCTGTAAAATACGGCTAAGTAACTTCATTCTTTAATTTTGTATTAGTGTTTCGTACTCATGTCATTCGAACCTAGGTAATAAACCTTTCTCATATCAATATCACTTTGTTAAGGTATATTTTAGCAATCATTATTACATTTAGAGGATACTGTGAGATCTTACAACTTTTTCAGTTTTTACCGTTTCCATCGAATAAACAGTGATGAAGTTAAAACACCTCTCGTCATTATTTCATGGACTGGTTAGCTATCTGCAGTTCAATGCAGAATAGTAAAAAGACGTGTACGAAATCATCAGCCTGGCCACTTGGGTTACATGCATGCAGACGAGGACCCACATGGTGTACTTGATCGTACGCATCCTGTATCCCTCCTGGGAAGACGCTTTTTGGACCGGTTCAACGTTCGGCTTTGAATCGCTTAGTACAGACGCTCAGTGGATCCTCATGACATTGGCTGTTAATCGCTTATAGGCACATAGTGGATCACATGTTCCAGAATTAATTCCATGTTGTGACCCGTAGGAACATTTTAGAATTTGTTAATGTTTCTATTATAAATTTGTCAGTGTATGTCTGTATGAAAACTGTCATTCTAAATATTGTTCACAAGAATTTCACTTGTTGAAATTATAAAATTGTCAAGCGTGCGAATCAATACATTTAAGTAATATCAAGAAAAGCCATTTTAATGTGTGATAGTTTGGGTTTTATGTGTTAAAGATTGTGCTTAAGATATGTTTGTAGGATTTCCTAAGATTTTCTATATAAATAACCAGTTGTACACTGATTTTAACATTGTTTTATTTTGATGCACATTCTTTGCAAGTACTTTACTTGTGCATGTACACTGAATAGGTGATATACATAATTGTAAACACAGCATTAATTCAGCTTGCTGATATAACTTCCTTTCATAGGCAGTGTGAGGATTCTAAGTGTTTGATTACTTCACAAATTCTTTATTGCAAAATGATGCATGTATTTAACAGTGTCTAAGGAGTCTCTCTGTTGTACGAACTAGTATTCATAGAAATTAAACCATTAATATTATTGCATTTTAGATTCCATATAAGATTTGTTGTTGTTAGAATTCAATAGGTTTCATATTATTGATGTTTGCCTGACTTGATAATAGTTAAACATATATGATTGAATTGTTTACATTCATTGGTACATTTGACTTAAATTTTGATGTCTGACAAACGCACTAGAACGTTAACTGTAAAAGCTATGGCACAGTACGAGGAAAAAGTTAAGACCCTAGAAGATGCTCTATCTAAAGAATGGGGCAAGGTTGACTTGATTATTCAAACCCACATCACTGAAAACTCTGATATTGTGAACCTTCAAGAGGAATTGGGCATTTCAGTAACTAATTATCTGCGTGTGTTGAACAAATTCAGAGAGTATTTGACTGAAACTACAAATGAAGATTCCTTGTTGAAACTCAAACATGTTGATGACTTATATAAACAAAACTCCAAAACATATGAAGAGTTTCTAGCCAAATTAAGGTCTGTCAAGCCTCCTTATAAGACGTTAGAAACCATGGAAACCTACTCACGTTCAGGATCCAGGGCTAGTGTTCCCGAAAGCATCATCCTTGCTCGAGCTAAGGCCGAAGCAGCCCGTGCTAAGATTAAAGTCGCTGAAGAAGAACAACGAGTTAAGCAAGAAATTGCTGAAATTGCAGAAAAAGGGAAAATCGCAGCTGCCGCTGCCGATAGGGCAAAGGCAGATTTGCAAGCCAAGCTGCTACTGCTTAGTGAGAAGAAAGAATTGGCAGGTGCAGAAGCGGAGTTAGAAGCTCTTAAAGATAATGAAAAGGGGTCACCCCCAAGAAGTCTAGAAGAGGAGGAGATTGTGAAGAAGAGAACTGCTCAGTTCATTTTAAACATGCCTCCTAATGTCATCAGTGAACATGAAGATACACTTCTGCATATAGAACAGAAACACAATGATAAGCTAGTGCTGCAAGAAGACAGAACACAAAATGTGACTGTTAAACAAGACACTTCAAATACTAAACCTAAAGATAAGATAGAGACAAGTGCATTGACTGACATAACAAGCTTTCTCGTTAGAAAGGAACTAGTCATGTCTCGACTAGTAACTTTCAATGACCGGCCAGACAATTATTTAGGATGGAGATCAAGCTTCAAAAGTGTTATGCAAGAATTAAAGGTCACGCCGACGGAAGAATTAGACCTGCTGATAAGGTACCTTGGAACTGAATCGAAGAAACATGCAATCAGCCTAAGAACAGCACATCTAGCAGAACCAACCAAAGGTCTCACACAGTTGTGGAACAGGTTAGATGAAAGGTATGGTTCCCCAGAAAGTGTCCATCAAACTGTCCTTGCAAAGTTGGAGAAGTTTCCAAAGTTAAACGGGAGAGAACAGTTCAAGCTCTATGAGTTATCAGACATTCTGGCTGAAATTGTTACCCTCCAAGCAGATAAAAGATACACAACCGTCCTCTCGTACTTTGATTCAACGGTAGGGATTAGACCCATAGTTGCGAATCTTCCGCATGGTCTACAAGAAAAGTGGGCAGAAAGGGCATATTCATACAAACGGTCAAGAAATGTTGCCTTCCCTCCATTGAGCCTTCTATATGACTTTGTGACAGACCAAGCCAAAATCCGCAATGATCCAGGCCTACCATTGGCGTCGGCAATGGAAGTCAACCGAAAATCTAAACCAGTATGTGCTGCAAAAACAAGCTTTGAAGACTTCCTACTAAAGTCACATGACGAAAAGAGGAAACTGTTGAAAGAGCTCAAATTGTGTTTTCGTTGCCTGATATCAACTGGCCACCTTGGAAAGAACTGTCCGAAACGCGTGTCCTGTGACAAATGTGGAAAGAGACATGCCACTTGCATGCATATGGACAATCCTCATGGTGGGGAGCTGCCAGATGAACAAGTTACAAACAGATGCACTGAGGTGTGCCATGACACATTTGGTGGCAAATCCTGTGCAAAAATTACTCTTGTTGATGTGCACTTCGAAGGACGATGCATTAGAACGTATGCGTTGTTAGATGAACAGAGTAACCGATCACTCGCTAGGCCCGAACTGTTCGATAAGCTTACGATACGCTCCAATAAGTATGAGTGCGTCCTTAACTCGTGCTCAGGAAAGTCGGTCCAGTCAGGAAGAAGGGCTAGTGGTTTGGTGGTACAAGCAGTCATAGGGCCAACTAGATACACGCTACCCACAGTTATTGAATGTCATGATATTCCCAACAATAAAGATGAGATACCCACTAGAGATGTAGCGAGAAATTACCCTCACCTGCAAGAAATTGAAGATCAGCTCCCAGAGATGGATACTGACTTATTGCTACTGATCGGTAGGGATCTTGCTGAGGCACACCACGTTCAAGAACAACTGACCGGTCCTAGAGGTTTTCCGTATGCTCAGCGCCTAGGACTAGGATGGGTAATAGTTGGCGAAACATGTTTGGGAAGAGTACATGAAGCCCAAGACATAACTGTTAACAAAACGTATGTGGTCGGAGAAAATCGAGAGTCTCTGTTGCCACCCTGCCAGAACAGAATAAAGATAGAAGAAAGTGTGTGTCGAGACTTGGACCATGATATTTTCCTGAAAAGCAGGGACGATGAGAAAATAGGACTGTCAGTAGAGGATAGGGAGTTCTTAACTATGATGGACAATGAAATGTACTTATCAGAAAGCGGAAATTGGACAGCCCCATTGCCATTTAAATCCGCACCCAGAGCAAAACTCCCCAATAACAGACCTCGAGCATTGAACAGAGCCAAGTTGTTACACACCAATTTGATGAAAAATCCTAAAAAGCTTGAACACTTTGTCACGTTTATGGAAGGTATTATAGATGCTGGACATGCAGAAATAGCGCCAAATGTAGATGAGAATGAGGAATGTTGGTACTTACCTATTTTTGGAGTATACCATCCCAAGAAGCCAAATAAAATCCGTGGCGTGTTTGATGCCTCTGCCCAGTACATGGGCGTATCTTTGAATGACGTTTTGTTGTCGGGTCCCGACCTGACCAACAGTCTCCTAGGTGTGCTCATTCGATTCAGAAAAGAACCCATAGCGATAACAGTCGATATTGAGAAGATGTTCTACTGTTTTCTAGTTGATGTGAAACACAGAAACTACTTGCGTTTCTTCTGGTATAAAGACAACAATCCACATAACGAGCTGGTAGAGTACCGCATGTGTGCTCATGTGTTCGGCAATAAACCCTCGCCCGCAGTTGCAAACTACGGATTAAGAAAGGCAGTAGCAAACAGTGAGGCTCAGTTCGGAGCAGACGTCAAAGGCTTCGTGTGTTCAGATTTTTATGTGGACGACGGGCTTACTTCCAAACCATCAGTGAAGGATGTCGTCGATCTGGTCAGAAGAACGCAAGACGCCTTGATGACGAATGGAAACATACGGCTTCACAAGATTGCCTCCAATAGTGTTGAAGTGTTAGACGCCTTTCCATCCGATGATCTTGCCAAAGATCTTGCTGAGATCGACCTTTCTTCCGAAGACCTACCTCTGCAACGTAGCTTAGGACTTTACTGGGACATTCATTCAGACAGTTTTGTGTTTAAGGTGTCACCTGAAGCGAAAGAGATCACGCGTCGAGGCGTGCTTTCCACTATCAACAGCATCTATGATCCCATAGGCTTCGTCGCACCAGTTGTTGTCACAGGAAAATTGATCCTCAGAGACTTAGTGATGGGTCCGGTAGATTGGGATGCACCCCTCCCCACGAACAAACTAGATGAATGGACGATCTGGAGAGATTCCCTCAAGGGCTTGGAAGATCTTAGAATCCCACGAACGTACTTTCCAGTGTCCATGAGCAAAACATCGAATCAACATCTATATATCTATTCAGATGCATCGGAGAAAGCCATTGCAGCGGTGGCTTATATAGTAGGCAAAGCAGAAGATGGTTATTGGTTCAAGAGTCTAATTCTAGGCAAAGCAAAGGTAGCTCCCAAGAGTGGACATACAATACCAAGACTGGAACTGTGTGCAGCAGTTTTGGCTGTTGAAATTTACGAAACTTTGAGAGAACTAACAAACATCGACTTCCAGAAAGTTATGTTTTTCACGGACAGTAAAGTCGTTCTAGGTTATATCCATAACCAGACGCGTCGGTTCTACACCTATGTGAGCAATCGAGTTGAACGCATACGCAGAAGTTCTCGCCCAGAACAGTGGGTATATGTCAATACCAACCACAATCCTGCAGACTCGGGGACCAGACCATTTCATGTTCAAGATATGATCGACAGTCAATGGATCAAAGGGCCTGCAGGCCGATGCCAAGATGATCCCGATGAACACATGTTTCCTCTAGTTGAGCCAGATGAGGACAGAGAAGTCCGTCCTTCTGCAAATGTTCTAGCCACCAATACTGAAATTCTGCTAGGTGCATCAAGATTTCAACGGTTTTCAACGTGGTGCAGCCTTGTTGTAGCTATCAGCTGCCTGATTCACATTTGCCTAACCGTCTCTAAACACACAACATGTAATGGCTGGCACGTATGCAAAGAATCGGACAGTGTCCCTGACGGATCAAAGCTGAGAAAGTGATCATTAGCACTGTGCAAAAAGAAGCATATCCAGATGAACTCAAGAAGCTTAAAAATAAACAACCAGTGGGAAAGGACAGTAGATTAGTGACTCTTAACCCAATCATTGATGAAGAGGGACTACTCCGAGTCGGTGGACGTTTGCGCCAAGCCTCCCTTCCACTAAATGAGAAAAACCCTCTCATCATTCCAAAGAATTGTCATCTGGCAACGCTTCTAGTCAGATATTTTCACAACCAAGTGCAGCACCAGGGGCGCCATCTGACAGAGGGTGCTATTCGTTTGGCTGGGTTTTGGATTGTGGGATGCAAGCGATTGGTATCGTCCGTCCTTCAAAGCTGTGTGAAGTGCCGGAAACTGCGTGGCAAGCAAGAAGTCCAGAAAATGGCAGACCTTCCCTCTGATCGGTTGGTTTCAAGTCCTCCATTTTCTGCAGTTGGGGTCGATACATTTGGCCCTTGGAATGTTTTGTCTCGTAGAACAAGAGGGGGTCAAGCCAATAGTAAACGCTGGGCAATACTCTTCACCTGCCTTACTACTAGGGCAGTCCATATAGAGGTAGTGGATTCACTTAGTTCTTCGGCATTTATTAACGCTGTTAGGAGATTTATCGCTCTTAGGGGTGAAGTGAGAATTTTCCGCTCTGATAGAGGTACCAACTTCGTAGGAAGTGCGAATGAACTTGGTATCAATACTATAAATGTTGAAGATGCAACTGTCAAGACATTCATGAAAGAGAAAGGAGCTGTATGGATCTTTAACCCGCCACATGCTTCACACATGGGAGGTGTGTGGGAAAGGATGATTGGTGTAACAAGGAACATATTGAATTCCATATTGTTGGATAACAAACACCTGACACACGAGATCCTAACAACATTGATGGCTGAAGTGTGTGCGATTGTTAACTCGCGGCCACTTGTTGCAATCTCGTCTGACCCAGAGTGCCCTGAAATACTTACTCCTTCAATGTTGGTCACACAGAAAATAGGCCCTCCAACACTCAT
Organism: Congeria kusceri; assembly: GCA_027627225.1. Classification (NCBI taxonomy): domain Eukaryota; kingdom Metazoa; phylum Mollusca; class Bivalvia; order Myida; family Dreissenidae; genus Congeria; species Congeria kusceri. The sequence continues at coordinate 65,505,601 of CM051027.1, forward strand.
TATGAGTTCCCCAGACAGAGTTGATCCTAGGGTACAGTGGAAGTATGTTCAAGCATTGGCAGATAGATTCTGGAAACGTTGGCAAAGCGAGTATGTGCAAACATTACAATGTCGACGTAAATGGACAAATGAATCTCCTAATCTAAAAGGAGATATTGTGCTTCTCAGAAACAATGAAGTATGTCGCAATGACTGGCCAATGGCTGCAATAGTCAAGGTTTTCCCAAGCGATGATGGAAAGGTTCGAAAGGTTGAAGTACAATACTCGCGGCAAGGAGAACGCTTTTCCCTCACGCGTCCTGTAACTGAACTCGTACTACTGCTGTCTGTCGATTAGGTTCTTTGTGTAGATTAAAGTATTGAAGACATTAAAGAGTACTTTGTAAACTGTTATGAAGATCATATTACACTGTAATCCGATTCATTTGTGAAGTCTTTATTCGTTTAAGGCTGAATTCTTTCATTTATGCATTATCTATATTTTTCATAATGATTTAAAACAATTTGTGTTTGGTATAAGTCTGTATTTTGGGTTATGCAAAATCTGTATTTGATTTAGCATTATTCTGCATAGATTGTTGGAACATTCCAACGATGTTTTTCATAGTTGGAATATGTAACTTACCAAATGTATAGATGCTGGTCTTTTTCCAAGATTATTTAGATAAGATGATTGTTTAATTACGTTTAGTGATATTTCTGAAAATATCAGGTGGGGAGTGTGCTGTTACATAAATAATGGTTGTGTTTAACCTACAAGATTATAGTGGTTTTAGCCTTTTGTTGTGTTTACTTTACCAACGTAAAATTGGCGGTTTCTCGATCGCAATTCTTGTCTGTGGCCTTAGATGTTTTTTGTAACCCACCACGTCGTAAGTAAATCATATTTTGCTAGTCCTTACTGCTGTCTTCCATAATGTAATTTGTACTCTCTGTAAAATACGGCTAAGTAACTTCATTCTTTAATTTTGTATTAGTGTTTCGTACTCATGTCATTCGAACCTAGGTAATAAACCTTTCTCCTATCAATATCACTTTGTTTAGGTATATTTTAGCAATCATTATTACATTTAGAGGATACTGTGAGATCTTACAACTATTATTACACAATTATATACACACTATTAGCCTTATATTGATTAATTAGCAATTATTCTCAGTGGCTGTATTACTATATATTTTCAGTTTTTACCGTTTCCATCGAATAAACAGTGATGAAGTTAAAACACCTCTCGTCATTATTTCATGGACTGGTTAGCTATCTGCAGTTCAATGCAGAATAGTCCTTGTGCTCTGTACTTTCTCTCATTGTCCTCTTTCATTATATGAAGTTTTGTTTGAATCCCGTCAATACAAATCTAGTTATGCTCCGCACAATAAAAGTAATGCTTCACATACGGAAATAAAACAAAGTCCGATAACTCCGTAAATATTGAAGAAATAGTTGTGGTCCTCGTGCTCTGCACTTCCTCTCATTGTTCTCTATCATTATATGAAGTTTCATTTTAATCCCTTCAATACTAATGGAGTTATGCTCCGCACAAGACAATTAATGCTTCATATAAGAAAATAAAACAAATGGCAATTACTCCGTAAATATTGAAGAAATAGTTGTGGTCCTGGTGTTCTTTACTTCCTCTCATTGTTCTCTATCTGTATATGAAGTTTCATTTGATTCCCTTCAATACTAATGGAGTTATTAGCCGCACAAAAAAAATAAACAAAAAGCAATTACTCTGTAAATATTGATAAAAGAGTTGTGGTCCTTGTGCTCTGCACTTCCTCTCATTGTCTTCTATCTATATATGAAGTTTCATTTGATCCCTGGAATACTGACGGAGTTATGCTCCGCACGGGAAAATGTTTGCTTCACTTAAGGTAATAAAACAAAGGGCAATAACTCCGTAAATATTGAAGAAAAAGGTGTGGTCTTTGTGCTGTGCACTTCCTTTCATTATCCTCTATCATTATATGAAGTTTAATTTCAATCCCTTCAATGCTAATGGAGATACGCTCCGCACAAGACAATTAAACAAAGGGCAATAACTCCGTAAATATTGAAGAAAGAGTTGTGGTCCTTGTACTCTGCAGTTCCCCTCATTGTCCTCTTTCATTATATGAAGTTTTATTTGAATCCGTTCAATACTAATGGAGTATACACCGCACAAGAAGCGTGACGGACGGACGGACGGACGATGCGTTTCCCTTCGGGGGCATAAAAAGTGTAATATTTCTTTTGTGTTTCGGTGTATTATTTCTAATTACAGAAAAAATACATCTAATCGGATAGTAATATATCTTTGAATCGGTCGGGAATTTAATCTTTCACAGTTGGTAGTTGGCGGTATAGAAGTTACTCCTTGTAAGTCTTAGATTAGACAGGCGTGGAGCAGTGCGCCTATTTGTGGCCAATACTGGTAGCTTCTGTTGCAATATTTTTAACATTGGCATGGTATTAACTGTTAAATCGTGCATAGAGTTATGCTGGGAATAAACATGAAAATATATGTCTGACGTATACATACTATGTATCAGGAATACTTTTAGAATAAGACACTCGCGAAATGTATTGCCAGACAATTACTGGATGCTAGGTTATATCCCCTCTCAACGGACTGGCGTCCTTAAGACTTTGTCACACTATAACGTTGTATAGAACGTACCCAGCAATCAAGCCCATGGGTCCAATATGCGGTATGCCTGAGCAAATATATCCATGCGTCCCATGTCGGCTGTAAATAATCCAGTACGCTGTACATATTTCGATTATTGATTATTTTCGATAAAGTTTTTAATAATCTGCAACAAAATTTAACTCAGAACATTACGGCAAATTGAAAAGAAAAATTGTAAAAAATCGTTTTAAAATACACTGTAAATACATGTATTATGTATCAGAATACAAAAAAAACTATATCTAATGTTTCTTTAGTGACACAGTACAAAAATGATATATTGCATCAAGATGTGATGGATTGAATTGATTATTTGTAAAAAGAATATTTGAACATCCCAGAGAAAAGCAACAGTGTCCAAATCCAAGAATAGACTATACATTAACTCTATTAGGGTTTGTATCATAGTTTGTTGATATCATGGATATATCAAATATGTTCAGATAACCTGTATGTTATATTATTTTTTCCTCACTTAGTTTTCCCATTGCAGCATCCCATATACCCGTCCCTGAATAATTTTAATATGCCATGACGTTATTATGTTGTATACCCCGAGCGGGGTATATTTTGTCATATACCCCGCGTGGGCCTAAGAATAACAACTCGTGTTTTTCGAGAATCCCGCCCGCATTAGCTAATAATCGGTAGACGCTTATGAAAATATATTTAAAAATTCAATGTCGATGGGTGCCTGGTTTTCCAATAATAAACTGGTAACTATGTATGACTAGTATGTTCTTTGAATCACAGTATATTTGTTCGGTATAATACATTAAATATCATAGGCATGTGGCGGGGGATAGTAAATAGTTCCCCCCTTAAAGAGTAACGGCCTGAGGCCTCGGTTGACATCACTCTCCTACGGGTGCAATATTTACTCTACCCCTCAATTGCCCATGATATTTATATGATATATATTCGTAACACTTATAAAATGTACTTTGTTTTGGTATGTCCGTTAACTATAGAGTGATCGATTTACTTTTGTACAGACTAACACTATGAATGTTGCAATTAAAATGAAATTGTATATTCGAGAGGGCACTGAGTAAAACTATACTGACCAAGGATCATAAGTGTATCCACAAAGAATCTGTATAGTCCGCTTTTCAGTTCAACGATCATGAACAACGTAATATGTTTACAAGATTTTAGAATACGTATATTTGAAAAAAAAAGTTATTGTCTGGAAAAGAATCTAGACGTATGTAGGTCCGTTCAAACGGATATGGTCAACACTTCATGCCTCCCATGATAGATGGTGGGACATAATAAAGCACACAGGAAATAACTAGCCAGTTTTTCTCGACAAAACAGCAAATCAGTAAATGTGTTTGTATATAATTACATTAATGTTGATTTTCAACCGCGAAGCCGTAAAATACATGAACGAACTCATAGTTTTCGTGAAATAAACAGTATTTGATACTAGGAGTATTTAGAAAAAATAAACAGTAATCATGTTTAACAATTTTTTTGACCTTGACTTGTGCAATGGGTTATTCGGTATGATTTGCTAAATTGCGTTTGAACTCGAACCCACAAAAACCAAATTCTTTGTGATAAGCCGTGACAACCAGAAGGAATTCATTTTTGAAAGCTACGATTTATTGTACTTGTACTCAGCCATTTCTTAATTTTCTTTGTTGCACTCTTATAACGCATTCGAAACTTAATCCCGCTGAAATCGAAGTAGTGGAAACCATACCACGACAATTTGATTAATATTGTGTTTAATGTGAGAGCGGTTTATTAATAAATGCCGGGCGTTCGTTTTTTAGCATTTACTGAATATGACATTGTGCTTTTTACATAGCATCATAAAACGTCATCTGTAAAAAAAACGGCGTATTCATGTGTAAACTATTCACAAATATATTAATTATTTCATGCACACTGCGTTCGGTAACTTGATTCCATTCATTGATGGGTAGTGATTGGCAAATACAGGAATCAGGGGCGTAGCTTGGGTATGCAATATGTATAGGCACAACTTACTTTTAATAACAGGGGTGTTCATCTGCAGTTACAAAAACTAATTAAAGTTGAACGCAATTTTTTAGAATAAAATATAATAAGCATGTATTTATAATCGTGAGATGTATTTAATATTGATGCAATCGTTAAGAAATGAAATATCAACACAACCTACTAAGATTGCCCCTCACCCCTACCCCCTCTTGTTTTGATTGCATTTTTAGCAAAATGTATAGGCACGTGCCTATAGTGCCTAAATGAGGCTACGCCACTGGGATTGAAGGAGCGAATCCGACTATGATCAATCGTGCTGAAACCAAATATTGCGTAAAGTCACAATTTAGCATCCAATGCATTTTGGGATCGAATGCCACAGAGCGTTACCAACATTGTTGACAGCACTTGGTGCGTTAACGCTGGCCTTCCTGGGCGGTGACGTCATTGTTATTGTTATCTTTCGCCGAGTGATAGAAAAGTGATAGAAACGTTAAGACGCGTAGTACTATATCTCAAAGATATACGTTTTCTCGCACGCACAGTCTGTTTGCATATGGCCTATAAAAATCATTATTCATGCGAGTGTTTATTCATGCACTACACCCCATATAGTGTTTTTGACGTATACAGTCTACTCCCTAGATAGTTAGGACCAGACAAATGCATTTAAAACTATTAGACACACAGAATATACATATACATCATTTACATTATATAAACTACTATAATTAGTGCTTAGACTTACTCTGTTTTTCTATGTTATGTACTTAAATTTGTTTAAACCGCGTTCATCCAATTTCTTTGTATGCACGAATATCGCATATATATACTTATAATGCTGTGAAACATGAAGGATATTCTGAATAAGAATGATTGGTACCTGACCCATATTTTCATTAGCATCGGACAACTATCACGCGGACCTACTTTATTTGTGTTGCCGTTTCACACATGGATATCTATCGGTTTTTTTTGGCATATTTCTACGCCTAGTCTTATGTTATGTAAGAACAATCGATTAATTAACGTGTTCATCCTCAAACACTTTGCTCATGATTAAACTACATGTAATATAAAATAAATCACATGAAGCATCTCAAAGTTTTGCTATATCGACGATTAAAAAAATACAGTCATACTCTTTCTTACATGAAGTGTTTAAACATAATTCGACATATACGATTTGTTTCGTATTTTGCAGACGCAACTTCTTTATACATGCTGCTATTGATAAAGCGTCGCCAATAAATAGCGTTTATCCTTAATACGTCTGCAAACACACGTAGATGTTAAACACCATACAACGTTGCCAAGGGTTTCCGTTGGCTTTAGACCCCATAGTGCTTTGTAGGACCATATTTTTCACAAATCACATTTTCACACATGTGAAAAATGGGATCTCATTTTTCACATGTGTGAAAAATATGATCTCATTCTTCACACATCGTAATCTCATTCTTCACATTTTCTGTGAAATTTGTGATGGAGTCCAGTTTTTGATATGCACTCAAATCATATTCTTCACACATGAAAAGTGTTCAAATTTTCAAAAAAGTGAATTTACGGTACAGTACAGTGTGCATGGTATGGTATGGTATGGTGTGGTATGGTATGGCATGGTATGGCGTGGTATGGTGTGGTATGGTGTGGTATGGTGTGGCATGGTATGGCATGGTATGGCGTGGTATGGTGTGGTATGGTGTGGTATGGTATGGCATGGTATGGCGTGGTATGGCATGGTATGGCGTGGTATGGTGTGGTATGGTGTGGTATGGTGTGGCATGGTATGGCGTGGTATGGTGTGGTATGGTGTGGTATGGTATGGCATGGTATGGCGTGGTATGGCATGGTATGGCGTGGTATGGTATGGTATGGTGTGGTATGGTATGGTATGGCATGGTATGGCGTGGTATGGTGTGGTATGGTGTGGTATGGTATGGCGTGGCATGGCATGGCATGTACGGTATGGTTTGAAATGCTATGGTATGGAAATGTACAGTACGGTATGGTGCGGTACTGTACGGTTAGGTACATTACGGTACGATACGGTAAGGAACGATATGGTACCGTACGATACGATACGGGAGGTACGGTACGCTACGCTACTTTACTGTCCAAACGTACGTACTAACATGGGCGGAGGTTCTAATAAGATCATTATATTACCGTCCGTGTATACGTATATTATAGTTCGGGCGGACATATGCATGGTAATTTTGGTTTTAATAATCCAAAATAGGACGTACCTTTGTATGTACGTTCGGATGCGTGCATTGATTAATATCCCAATAAAAAGGTGTACTTTCGTATGAACGTACGCGAGTACATAAACATTTCTATTTCCTAATTAGACCGTACAAACGTATCGACAAACGATTGAGCGCATGCACACATAAGTAGCTTCTTAATAGTGCTTAGTTTCTTATTGACAATACTGATGATGACGTAAAGTATAATGATAATAATGTTGATGCATAAAATAATTATGATGACGATGATGATGATGAAGACGATAATGATGATGATGATAACTACATATAATTATGCTCCAAATAATGATTTCATCCCTTGTCGTGATACAATTTCGCCATAAAATATGTGAAAATGTGATCCGTACGAATACCCACTTTTTGGCCAGGCGTGTGAAAAATATTATTTGTGAAAAATACGATCCTACGGTGCTTTGCTAACTTTAACGTGTGCACCTAAATATTAAGTGGTGTACAAAGTCAGAACAGAACAAGACTTTTATTTTCACCCAAGTATATAACATATACAATTAGGGCAATATAACAAAGCAAACTTGTTAGTAAATTAGTAACTTCCGATAATTTTTACATTAATACAATTGTATAGATAATATACGGGGGGTATTTAAATAATAAGATACATAGCTGGAACATATGATAATAATAATAATAATAATAATAATGAAAGCAATAATATGAGATCTATAATCAAAATCAAAATACCAAAATCTTAATGAAATTATCAAAATCACAATCATTATCATATCATATTCAAAATCATCATACTAATCATAATAATGATGATAATCGTCATAGTTATCATAATCATCATAATAGTGGCATTTAAGAAACAAATAATAGTACAGTTCTATAAGAGCATTTTAATACTAGCACTGGTAAAAAATAATTAGTGGTTTGTGACCATAGTTGTGCGGTTTTGCACACGGCTTCTCGGATTGAGAAATTGGAACGACTACGCGTTTTAAAAGGTTTATATTTTGCGTCAGAAATTTAATTCATTCTCAATACTTAAAAGACATTTTGTTGCGAAAGACTGTTTGCGTTAGCGTTTATGGCGTTGGAGTTTGCTTTGTAACGGTTTCAACCAACAACAGTTACTTTCGGTAATTTGTAAACAGTCGCCAGTTTTTTAACTCGGACAATTAAAACTTTGTTTTCTTTCCATAAGTACAAGTTAACAGACTCAAAATAACTCCAATCTGCAGCCAATTGTATAAACATTTCTTACCGCGGTAAACAATGATACCGCAGTAACCTGAACCCTACCATGGGTAAAACGGTTTGTATAAACTATTTCCAAAAAATTAACCACGCACTTACCGCAGTATATTTTTACCTACTTAGCTTACCTTGGTTGGGGTATTTTAACCACAACAAACATGGCGGACATTCATCTATGAATATAGATCAACGCATATATATAGCCATACTTTAAACGTAAATTCAAGTATAAAGTTATCAAAATTTGCATCTTCAATTCTCCGATGTACACTTCACTATTTCTACACGTCTACTGACCCAGAATAGATTCGATGACATCACACATTTTTGACCAATGGTACACGTCATCGTGATGGGTTGATGAGTCTGAATCGGAATCATATTAGAGGCACCAAACGGGGCATTTCAAAAACAATGCCAATCTTTGAAATGATGGTAGTAAACGAGTGCTGAATAGATTTAATTTAAATAGCGTGAAAAGCATGCATATTTTTGTGTGTGAAATACTTGCATATTTTCAGGAGTTGTTTTCTGTACTCTGTTTATGTTTTTAAAATGAAATGCAAGTTAATCCTTATTTTGTTTCTGTTATTCTGAAAAGGACGCACATGTAACAAGCAATGTTTTATAATAATCTACATGGGCCCAACTTCAGATAATGGTTAAAGTATTTCAGTATAATTCATGTAAAAGGCTAGATACAGATTATAGGAGCTATACACAATTAATTTAAAGATTTACATTGTATTTATCTCCAAATAGCTGAAGAAGCAGAGCTACAAATCTGTTAATAATAAGTTTAAATGTGTTGAAATATGGATGTGTTAAGTATCTTCATTTCAGTATAGTGCTTGTTTGTTTGTTCACAATGTACATTTTTTAAAACATATTTTTGCAAATACATCATGGTTTAACTTATGACTGTGTGAAGACTTTTAATCAGATATCATTACTTGTATTTCTTTCCTTCAATTTCATTAGTTTCGGCCATTTTGATTTCTTACTCCGATCGTTTGGAAATTTCCGCGTAAATAAATATTAGGAATTCAGGGTAAAACAACCCAGGTAATTATCCCTCAAAAAAAAAAAAATTACCGTGGTTAAGATACCGCGAGGTAAAAAGCTTTATTCAAGTGAAAACTACCGCGGTATCTTAACCAAGATTTTCACCGCGGTAAGTGATTTACCTAGGTATATTATTAACAGTGTTTATACAATTGGCTGCTGTAAGTATGGATCATCTAGACCGTTTTGATGGTTACAACAACGAAAATAAACAAGATGAACCTTTTGCTACACAGAACCGTTTTGTTATTCCACCGGCGGGAAATATCTCTAACAATGACAATAACAGAAAACGTTCTAGAGTAAACACAGGTGGTGAGTGTAGTAGTGGTGAATTCATAATTAACCAACAGGATTTCGAACATTTATCTCTGGATGGAAAAATATCAGAAATGTTTAAACACATGAACAACTTTGAACACAAAGTTGATGAATGTCTACAGATGCATACAAAAATTCAATCCATCGAAGGAACATTAACTAAATACAATTCACGCCTCAAACTCTTGGAATACAAATCCATTGACATTGAGGCACGTAGTAGAAGGAACAATCTTATATTTGACGGAATCATTAAACACAGAGAGGAAAATTGTCAAAATGGTATTGCCCAATTTCTCGCTGAACAACTTCACATAACCCCCCTTGTCCGCATATCCAGCGAGCACACCGCCTTGGAAAGTTCTCTAAGGGCGTCACACGAGGCATCATTGTAAACTTCCTGGACTACCAAGGCACAGTAAATATCCTTTCACATGCAAACCGTCTAAGAGGGTCCAATTTCAGCATTAACAGAGACTACCCGAAGGAAATAACTCAAGCACGGAAAGCTCTTTGGCCCAAATACAAACAACTCCGTGAAAGCAATCCACGAAGCAAAATCGCAATAGTCTTCCCGGCCAAGATTGTAATGGACAGCAACGTGGTCGAAGACATATTTCCTGACTGGAACTTGATCCTTTAAGGTAACAGAGTCTGTGATAATTCGCCAGTCTTCAACGCTAAGCAGACTCACTTTGAACAAGCACCACACAGTAGAAGTAAGCCTGCAAGTCCTTCTTTCCCCAGCACAGCACCCAATATACACACTGTTAATTCAGGAACCACAACAGTGCACAAAACGGTTGTTCCTCCACCAGTGCAGAGTGCAAATCACGTCTCAAGGAGACCACAGTCGGCATCCCCGCATCCTCCAAGGGCATCACACACGCGCAACCATGCACCAATATCGCCAAGATCTCCCCTACACACGCAGTCTTCACAGATGGCAGCCCAAGGTATACATCGACCATGGGACACTCTTCATCCCAATAACACTAAAACTCCGCCGTCGACCAATATGCACAGGACCCCAGATGTCAACGGCCATTCTCGCAAGGCTAATGGGGGGGGGGGGTAAAATCACTATCCGACCTGGAAGAAATTAACAATATCATAAACAGTATAAAATTAGGAACATTAAATGTCAGTGGACTTAAGAAAATACTAAATTACCCGGAATTTATTGAACTCGTCAACAATTAAGGACATATTTTGTTTCTCAGAAACTCACACTGATACCCATGATATTATAAGCGTAAATCTGGCGGCATTGCAATATTTGTTAAAGATAAACTGACTTCTTCTGTTAACATCTTACAATCAAAATCTGAATATGTATTATGGATCTCCATTTGTAAAAATATCACAAAACTCGATGGCAATATTATAATAGGAGCTGTCTATGTTCCACCTGAAAACTCAAGATTCTTCAATGAGGATGAATTTATGGCGTTTGAAAATGAAATCTCCCAAACATGCAATGAACATAAATATGTATTACTCGCAGGTGATTTTAATAGCAGAGTTGGAAGCATGAAAGACTATATAATTTCAGATCCCCATTTAAGAGAATTTTTCAATATTGATAATGATTTACAGAGCCAACTTAACAAATACAAGATGCTTGAACAATTATCTATTCCACTATGACCTATGCAAAAACAATAACATTTTTATTCTCAACGGAAGACTTTCCTCAGAGAAGGCACCCAACATGTTAACCTTTAGGAATAAATCAACCATTGACTATGTTATTGCCTCATCTGACAGCTTTCGCGTCCTTTCTGATTTCCATATCATTGAAACAGACTCACACTTTGCAGATGGACACAATGCCCTCGCCTGGTCCATCCACATCCCACACAGAGAATGCCTCAATGTTAACACCAAAAACCCAACAAACATGAATAAGAAACCAAAATGAAAACCTGAATTGTCTAATCAATTTATCAATAATATTAACCGTAACAAATAGACCAAATACTAACACAAATGAACACATACCCTCAGTCACAGCAACCAGTAGAACACATCACTTATGAACTTCAATCAGTCTTCCATCAAGCCTACACCAGCACATACCCTGAAAATAAAATAAAAAAATCATAACATAGGTCATGAAAATAATTAATCTTGGTTTGGCCCTCAATGCTCTAAAGCACGCAAAAATTATCACACTGCCAAAGATGATTACACAAAAAACAAAACTGCAGATAACAAAGTAAGAATGATAAATGCCAGTAAATATTATAAACGGACAATGAACTACCATATTAATGCAAGCAAACAAAACATGTCTAATAAACTACGTTCCATGACTGATAACAACCCTAAACAGTACTGGTCCTTTTTAAATAAACTGAAACCTAAATCTAAAGCTAACACCACACCAACATTAAAAGAATTCTATGATCACTTCAAAGAAATTAACACCAACACCATCACTGACAATCGTTTAAATGACACAAATTCCCAATTTCCGGACGACACAAGTAACAGACTAAACATCACAATCACTAAAGAAGAAATAGAAAAAAGTACCCAGAAGCTCAAAAACTAAAAAACACCAAGCCCATTTGATAACATCTTAAATGAATATATTAAGTCTACTTAACATCTCCTTATACCAGTTTACTGTAAATTATTTAATTGTGTCCTGGAAACTGGATTTATTGCACAAACCTGGCTGAATGGAATCATTATACCCATATTTAAAAACAAAGGTAACCCAAAAGACCCAAACAACTACAGACCAATTACTATTCTTAGCTGGTTAGGTAAACTCTTCACATCCTTACTTAATGACAGATTAACCAAATTCCTAAATGAAAATAATAGTTTAGACGAAAATCAAGCTGGCTTCAGGAAAGGCTATTCATGCTCCGACCATATCATTGCGTTACACTCACTAATCGAAATACTGAAAAAATAGATTTTTCTCAAGCATTGATAAAGTCTGGCGAATCGGTCTATGGCAAAAACTTCTCAAACATGACACAAATGGCAAAGTTTTGTAAATTAATTCAAAATATGTATCATTATATTAAATCTAGTGTCTCTGCTAATGGTTATATATCAGAGTCCTTCATCTCAGAAATTGGTGTTAGACAAGGCAAAAATTTATCGCCGTTGCTTTTTTCTATTTTCTTAAATGACCTTCAAACACATATGCACCTCAATGGCTCCATTGGCATAGAATTAACAAATCCCCTGGCTGTGTCTCTTTGGCTTAAACTACTTGTCCTACTCTATGCCGATGACCCGGTGATTTTGTCAGACTCCAAATCAGATCTTCAAAATAGTTTAGACATCTTTCAAAATTACTGCGATAATTGGCATCTAAAAATAAATTTAAACAAAACAAAAATTGTAATATTTGATGCAAAACAACTACAGAATTTTAATTTTAAACAAGGTAACA
>CM051027.1:66263550-66268550 GCA_027627225.1 Congeria kusceri
GTTGTGGTCGTAGTAGTAGTTGTAGTAGTAGTAGTAGTTGTTGTAGTTGAAGTAGTAGTTGTAGTAGTAGTAGTAGCAGTAGTAGTAAAAGTAGTAGTAGTAGTAGAAGTATTAGTAGTAGTACTAGTAGTAGTAGTAGTAATAGTAGTTGTGGTAGTAGTAGTAGTAGTAGTAGTAGTAGTAGTAGTAGTAGTAGTGGTAGTAGTAGTAGTAGTAGTAGTAGTAACAGTAGTAGTAGTAGTAGTAGTAGTAGTAGTAGTAGTAGTTGTAGTAGTAGTAGTAGTAGTAGTAGTAGTAGTAGTAGTAGTAGTAGTAGTAGTAGTAGTGGTAGTATAAGTATTACCAGTGGTAGTAGTAGTAGTAGTAGTAGCTGTAGTAATACCAGAAGTAGTAGAAGAAGCAGTAGTAGCAGTGGTAGTAGTACTAGTAGTAGTAGTAGTAGTAGTAGTAGTAGTAGTAGTAGTAGTAGTAGTAGTAGTAGTAGTAATAGAGGTAGTAGTAGTAGTTGTAGTAGTAGTAGTTGTTGTTGTAGTAGTAGTAGTTGTTGTATTAGAAGTAGTAGTTGTAGTAGTAGCAGTAGTAGTAGTAGTAGTAGTAGTAGTAGTAGTAAAAGTAGTAGTAGTAGTAGAAGTAGTAGTAGTAGTAGTTGTTGTTGTAGTAGTAGTAGTAGTAGTAGTAGTAGTAGTAGTAGTAGTAGTAGTAGTAGTAGTAGTAGTAGTAGTAGTAGTAGTTGAAGTAATAGTAGTAGTAGTAGTAGTAGTAGTAGTAGTTATAGAAGTAGAAGTAGAAGTAGTACTACTAGTAGTAGTAGTAGGAGGAGGAGGAGGAGGAGGAGGAGAAGGAAGTGGTGGATGAGGAGGAGTACTAGTCGTAGTAGATGCTGTGTTAGTTGTTGTTGTTAATGTTGTTGGTGTTTATAATGATGATGATGTTGTTTTTGAACTATATACCACATATTTGCATATTTACCTGCATGTATCACGAGTACTAATATCAGCTTTCGTATTCCACCAGCAGTCATGATTGCGTCTAATAGACTGTTTAACGTGATATTAATCAAATAAGTGGTACTAGAATCCGTTTGCACAACTGCTTGTCCACGCGTTCGTTTGTTCTTTTCATATCCAGGTCAATGCAGTAAATGTTTCGCAATGTCACGTGGATTAAAGAGGCAGCGTCACAGATATATTTAAACGAGAACGGCACTTAACTTTTAATTAGTATCATGATATAAGACTGCAAACTTAAACATTTTTCGTACAATAAGACTGATATTTGTAATGTTCATTAAGAAAATCTTAACATAAGTTATACTTAAGTGAACATTTAAATCTGGGAAAACAAAGCTCTCAAAAGGCAATTATATCAACTATTAGATGAAGTTAGAAAGATAAAAAGTTATAAAGTGAACAAGATATACAGGTATAAAGTTATAAAGTTGTAATCACTCGTCCAACAGTATGCATTAACTGTACATAATCAACGTTTAATACTGCTTTCTTAATGGCTAATCAACTATTGTATATGCATGTACTTAAACGGACACCTTTATTCTTCAATTTTACACAGTGTATCTTAGGTCATATCCGAAACACAAATACAACAAACTTCTTATAAAAAAAGATGGCAGCATGTGGACTGTTGAATGTTTCGATTCTATTATATCGTGAGTGCGTTGGCTCAGAAGAAAACCTTCTTGAATTAGAGAACGTTATAAATGACGCCGTGTTTTGCTTTCACTGATTGTTTCTACTATGACAAATTCCTTGGGATCGATTAATTTATGCGATTAAGAGTATGTGCCTTCATATACATTTGAGCGGACGCGTGTGTATAATTTATGTAGCAGTGACGTTTTTTTGTTGTTGTTGTTAAGTTGATATAATTGGTTTATAATTGTTTACTATTCAGAACAACAAACTTAAATTGTGCGTACTTTTACGTGTAGATTTCCATCTTGGCTCGACTTTCCCCTTTAAAGTGATTGTTTTGCTTGTTGTTGTTGGTTTATTCCCGAATAGCTATACGTCACAGAACAGTATCAACAAAACTCCATGAAACTTGTTGAAAGAAGGTTATTGTCCATGAAAACATGGGTATTAATAATGCATAATAAATACGTGTTTATCTAAGCGTATTTCTCATTAAAGGTTTCAATGCATTTGTAAACATTGTTGAAGTTAATGAAGTGTTCATACGCCGATGATAATTGATTCTGCATAATTTACGCACATGCATTAAGTCCGGTTTTCCCACGATGGGCCTCAAATGTTTTGTTGATCTGATACAAATTCTATATACGGTTAGCGATTCCTTTTAAAAGAGTTGTAAAGAAACTTATCAACGGTAGATCGACAATTGCATTTGAAACAATAAAGTTTATTAGCAGATAATTAATATGAAAGCAATGTTAAATACTTTGGCCTTGTTTCTGTATACAGTTGGCAATCTATATATAATTTTAATATACAAACAATTGTCATCGATGACACTTTTCGCGGGCGCTAGAAAATTAGTTATAGTAGTAAATTCGATATGAATGAAATGTTCATGAAGTACAGTTATGCGCATGCACAGCATTAATAAACGTTATGTAGTGAAAGAAAGTTTTCATTGAAGTGCGCGAATGTGTAGGGTATCCCAAAATATTGTTGCCTTTTTTTTCTTTAATTTTCCATAAATATATTATTGCTACTTGAAAAAATATATTTAAGACAATGGAAATATGTCTTGTTTTAATATGTGTCTATATTGACGGAAAATATTTGTTAAAATCTACAAATTTGATCGTAACTTTAGTACGTCAACTACGAGATGTAATTTAGTATTAATTCTAAATAAAATAAAGCGTTGTATTGAACAGCAACGAATGCGTGTATAGAAGGCTCGAAGTTAATGTGCTTGAACTTGTGTTGGTTTTTCTAAAATCGTAAGAAACCCAGATTTCAGACATGCCATGTACGGCGAGGTCTTTTTAGAATTCCATATGTGAACAGTAGTAATTGGTATATTATGTATAGACAAACTTAATATTCATATCAAAGCTTCAAAGGATTATTACGTTAGCTTGTACGGAGAATAGACCGATTTGTAACTGAAAGCAGTAATATACATTTAATTAAGGCATCAACAAAATATTGCGAAATTAGTGCCGAAGTGACTAAGCAAAGTTTAAAACTATTATATCCCGTATACGTCGTGTATAAAATAACAATGAAATTATAACTAATGAATCATTCATGTCCCTTTTCTCAGTATATGTTTTAACATGTAAAATGAATATACGAGTTTAAAAATATTACAAGTATTGATCAATTAGTTTTTAGACTGACTTTATGATATACCTTATTTAAAAAATTAAAACTACACTTTATTTTAACTGTATCTTTAAATATAGGATCAGTTCAGCACTAATTGACATTTTTAAATGACACCAATATTAAAATCAATTTTGAAAAAATGTAATCAACATGCATTTGTGTTGATTGATTAAACCAAAATGCATTAAATAAATAACATGTTACAGTAAAGTAAAACTATTTAAGAAGTTTTTAAAATGAAATAGTACATGAGGTCCAAATCGGTAGATTTACAAATGACGTACTTATTCAGTATCACCTGCTGTACTGTTTTAAGTATGACGTCGCCAACATGGTTGCCAAAGTTGGTCACTTACAATGTATACACAGTGAAAGCAAACGTGCTTTTCTTGTCGAAATACTTCTCCAATAAATGAAAAAAATATTTTATGGTTCAGCCAATTGTGCTTAAAATTGAATACGTGCATTTTATTGTGGTGCTAGTTTCCTTTGCAGTTGGTTCAATTTACCTCATCAATTGGACATCAATTAATGCGTGGAATTTGGTGACTATCCGGGATATTGATTTCCAAATATAACTGAAAAATGAAGTATTCATAATTACCTTAAGCTAAATGTTGTTGTCGGAAGAAAACCAGGCGACGGAGAACGCAGGGCAATGCACCCAGTACCAATAATTCTATAAATAGCCATGGGCGTAAATATGCATTATTCTATACGCACGTGCGTATAACTTGTTACGCTCACTAGTACATGGAAATATTAAAAACTTAACATCACTAGTTCAAAATAACTTCATGATTTTACTAGCTGTATCCGACAAACGTCCTTTTATCAGCAATAACATGTCATTCTTATATTAGCCTGATTACATTTTGCTTTGGAATAAGATCATTTAGTATTGTTATTATAAGTCCGTGGTCTCACCAAAAGGCACTTTAATTCTTAGCTGAACATGTACTCAATTTATGCCAAGGTACGCTCCTGATAGCGGTCACATCACAGATATAGACCTCTATACTAAGACGGCTCACTACCAAAATTTAGTTTGTTCTGAAGATACGCGACGGTAAAAGGGCGAAATATAGTTCCTAAAATAGTACATAAAGTGCTTTTCAGTTCAAACTTATTGACCAAACGAACGTGACCTTGTTTAAGGGTATTGATGCAATATAGTTTGTTTATCTTCGTTACAGACATATTTACTCTAATAATATCTTCCGTTTTCTTAGCACAAAGACAAATAAACCGGTTTGAAAGCGTAGTATGTAGTGAACCATTAAGAAAGTAGTTTAGTTACTCAGAATATTATGCGCGAACGTACACAGATCATGTTTGATCGGTGTGTACACAATGTAATACCAATTGTTTATCGCGAAATTAGAGCTCATGTGGGCTAAAATACTTTTGGGAGACATTCTGTCATAAAGCTGTTTACACAGAATTGAAACTAATATGGAAATGTGATCCAGGACAATAAATATTCAACATTCCTTTTTGCGACAAATCTTTATTATAAAATGCTTCACACCATTCGCACAATCTTAACCCTTAAGCAAAATATTTTTATCACTTTCTATTTCAAGCAATGGTCTTTAGATAAGAGGAACTGAAGTTAACCAATGCTGTCAAAAGACTTAATCATCTGCAGTGCAAATGATAACAATTATCTTGCAAAGC
>CM051027.1:66273550-66301050 GCA_027627225.1 Congeria kusceri
AAACGCTGGTATGTTTACTAGGTTAAAGAATGATTGTCATTATTTTATACTTGGTTGTTGGGAATGTGAAATCTTTTTAGCTCGACTATTAACCGAATAGTTCGAGCTATACTACTCATCCATTCGTCGGCGTCGCCGTAATGCATGTTAAAGTTTGCGTGCAACAAGTGCATATCTCTCTAACTACTACAGATATTCAATTGAAACTTCACACAAGTCATTATGTAAGGTCACTGACCAAGGCCGATAACTCTGATCTGCAATTTAGCAAAATTATGCCCCTTTTTGTACTTAGAAATTTCAGATTAGAGTTTGCGAGATACAACTCTATATCTCTTTAGCTACTACAGGTATTCAATTGAAACTTCACACATGTCTTCTGAGGGTCATTTTAGAAGGTCACTGACCAAGGCCCATAACTCTAGCTTGCAATTTAGCAGAATTATGCCCCTTTTTGTATTTGGAAATTTCTGTTTAAAGTTTGCTTGCAACAACTTCATATCTCTATATCTGATACATATATTCAATTAAAACTCCACACATGTTTTCTAGGTCATAATATAAGGTTACTGGCCAAGGCACATAACTGTGACCAGCATTTTAGCAGAATTATGCCCTTGTTGTAGTGATAAAGGCCAATAACTCTGACAAAGCGGTTGAAAAGTCGAGCGCGCTGTCCTGAGACAGCTCTTGTTTTATTTCTTTATTGAAAAAAAAACATAGTTAAAGAGACAACCTTGTATGTTGCTCAAGAAAAGAAAACACAGTACAGTAGTTAACCAGTAATTTAAAATACCGTGCACAATTCATTTTGAAAGTGCCCAAAAGTGCAATGTACAATTACTGGGCAGATTTTAAAAATGGCCAGGAATGTATGTAAATAATTTATTTAAAAAATCATCCTAAGGTGGACTCCTTTAATTGGATAGGCTTTTTGGAAGATTGTTGTAATGTAATTTATATGTAAGTTTAAATTGGTATGTTAACATTACAGTGTGATGCTATGCACTTATAAACATCGAGTGTTCTTATTGTAGGACCTGCATGACTGTGTGTTGAAGTGCCCTGTATGACACTTGGCCGCAAGAGGAATATCACATTGGATCCAATATTAGTAAGAGGATGATGGATATTCCTCCCGTGTTATTGGTTAATGAAGAGGTTAGTTCACATTTTTAAACAAACGGATGACACTTGTTTATTGTTCAATACTAGCAACTTGAGTCACAACAGTGTAATGGTATTGGTGTCCACCTTGCGATGAGAGATCATGAGTTTGATCTCTACATAGGAGTCTCAAAAAGACATTAATTCTGGTTCTTCCAAGAAAAAGATTTGCAAGTGTCACAATAAGTCTCGAACGTTTGGGGAATGCAGACTAAAATACATTGGTTTAAACTAAATACTAGTCACTTCAATACAATATTTGTATTTGCTGTTGTAAAAATATTAGTAAACAGTTCTATTCTACTTGATTATCTGTGACAAGTTAATATATACCGGTATATACCGGTAACTTTTTACTTTATCTGTGATTACACTGATCTTAACTTATATTATTTATCTTTTTAAAGTATTCAATAAATGCAAACAGTCTGATAGTCTAAAGCTTGCTTAGTTTAGCATGCTTCAACAATTATATGCCACAGCATTTAAAAATAATTGACTTGTGATTACTGACAGAGTTGTTGCGATTTCTAGAAATACAATGTAGGTCATGTGTTGTAAGTATTGAAAATAATAACGGATGTAATGAAAATGTTCAGTATTGATTGTGTACTTTGTTTTGTGTTTTTCAGACCCACGATGATGGATCTTCTTGTTAAATGGTTAAACATGCAAGGACACATTATTATCTTTGAAGATTTGTTAGCCGTCTGTGAACATTGTTAGACATTGAAGAGAATTATGTTGCAGTTTCTTTAAAGAGACACTATAATATGTATACATGTGTGTTTTACTGTTGCATGCAAAATCAGCTGGTTGGTGTTGTGAACTCACATGTGTATGAACATGCATATTTAATTAATTATGTAATGTTTCTTATTAGTGTATCCGCTTTAAGCTCCATATTTCTCATAACATTTCTAAATTTCTTATAACATTTAGACTATTCACTTGTCTGATGTGCAAATAATTTGGAACTAGAGTATTTACAATTGTGTGAAAATGTGATATTGTAATCATATTGTTATTGATATTCTGGTGAAAATTGCTTTAATAAATATTAGGATAGTATCGACTGTGTTGCTTCACAATATACGCGAACTAATTCCTAAATATGACAAGTGTCCAACCACACAAAAACGCTTCGTGAGAACAAAGTTTCGTACCCTGTTTTACATGGAAAAATCTCATTAAAGGTGCATGCTACACAGTCAAAATGCTGAATGTAACAGATTGTTTTCTCTGCAAATTATTTCAGAATACTGTTTCTTGGTGTTTGCACATCATATAATTATGAGAACTTTACTAATTGCTCAGTAAACAAGATAATAATAAACAAGAGCTGTTTGTAAAACAGGCATGCCTCTTTGGGTCCAAAACAGCCTCTGTAGAAAATTGCAAGGATGAAAGTAAAATGAAACAATTTCTTTTTGTCAACTTTTGGTCAGTTTGACCAAATGACAAAACAATCAATAGGGATCTACTTGTAGTCATAACCCACATATCTACTAAATTTTACAAACCCATGCCAAAGGGTTCCACGGACAATGTTTTACAACTATTGGTCAATTTACATTTGACCCAAGGACTCCATTATTAACAGGGATCCTTTACTAGTCATGACCAACCTAACTACCAAGTTTGACGAGCCTAGGCCCAAGGGCTGCAAAGTTATTGCCTGGACAAGCTTGTATTGAACTTATCATTATTGGGCGTTTTCTTCAATCATATTTTATAGTCACGGGGCTTTCATTAACTTTTAAAAACTGGAAGTTTGAACGTCCTGGCCTATAATTTTGGAAGTTTTGCTCATAATATTTGGACGTTTTGCCAGTATTGCGCAACAGAAGTCCTGAGCATTTCAAAAATGCGTATATTAACTATAAAATTCAAGTGTTTTTTAAGGCCAGTTCTTTTCATCAAATGCTAGCATGCCAATTTATTCAGTGAAAGAGGTATACATTTAGAAAAAAAATCTTAATTTTTTTTATAAACTGTTCATCCTTACATGATGGAACTTCCTTGGCTGCAATTTTGAAAGTTCTGTGACAAAAACTATGAGTAAATTACTCCCAAACTTCCCTTAATGGAAGCCCTGTAGTCAGTTTGACATTGACCTTTCACCGAAGGATCCAAAGCTTTAAGAACCTAGACCAAAGGGTTGTGAAGTTATTGCTTGGACAAGCTTTAACAATTATTGGGCATTCTTTGTTAATCTTTTGATCAGTTTGACCCACATACTCCAAAATAAATAGGGATCCTCGACTAATCATAACCATCCTAGCAACCAAGTTTCAACAACCCTGGCCTAAGTGTTTTGTAGTTATCGCTCAAACAAGGTTTTGTCTACTGACATACAGACGGACACACCGGCCGACATTTGCATAATAATATACCCCTGCCTTTCGAAGGGGAGGATAATTAATAATAACAACATCTTAATAGATATGTTTATGTTTATTGACAAAAGACAACTGTCATAAGAATGTTAATTTACTTAACAGTGTGTGCAGAGTATAAACACGTAATAATTGTGCCAGGTCCATTATCGCTAAAGCTCCTTAGTTTAAAGTTGTGTTATATTCCTAAAACCTGCATTAAAATCCATAAGTTAATGTCTGTTTCATTAAACTTTGCTATGAAACTTATTTTTGTAAGGAACTAGGAAAGTATATAGGAAAGTACCAATTTCGAATTGAAAATACTGATTTTGAAACATACATTTTAAATTTTACTAATTTCAGTTAAAATTGTTCTTAGGATCTATATTGAAATGGATGCCGAACGGTGGAAGAAACAATTCATACATTAACAAACTTAAAGTTCTTTGTTTCCAATTTCTAACAAACTGTGCAGGTTAATAGATTTTGGCCAATTAATCCACGAGCAGTTGAACCAAATTGATCATAAACGTAAATATTGAACGACTGTTCTTTTTTTGGAGAAAAATGGCATAAATGCCCGTCACAAAATGTCTATTTATGAAGTCAATAAGCATAAACTTATTTTTTATCGACATGAATATCTAGCAGCTAGTTTCACAATTCTATATGCCCGAGGTAACAAGGTAATGTTGATTTCAAAGAGACTTGTTCACAGATGTTTGCATATTTTGAAGTAGGCCATTAAATGTCTTGACTTCACAGATTTAAGCATCGGAACTAAATAGCTCGAGTATAATAACAAGAAAAGGGATTTTGTTTAAGAAAAGGAAGAAAGATCCCACCGGGGTTTGAACCCGGGACGTCCGGATTAAAAGGCAGTCGCCGTAACCACTTGGCCAGGGCCCATATTCATAAAGATTGTTAAGCCAGTCTTAACTTAATTTGAACATAAGTCAAACTTAGAATTTGTGTTTAAAACACTATGCTTTGGAACATTTGCATAACTAATGCTAGATATTAATACACTTTGAATTATATTGCAAATAATGTGTCAACATCTTCCAGAAATGCATTACTTTGTCAGAAAAGCCAATAATTTAATTTGAGAATTTTAAGATTTTTCTTAATTTTCGTCTAAGATTCTTTATAAATACGAGCCCAGTCCAATTCTATATGTATCCCTGCATTATTTACTTCATGTAAGTGACCCACGTGTTGTCAACAATTTTAACGAAAACAACACAAACACTCCAAATTATTCATCGTTTAGCATTACAAACGATTTATAATTTAGCAATTTCAATTGATGATTACTCATAAACAAAACGCTATTTACACTATATTTTTATGTCCAAAGTGTCATTATATACACTGTTCTTTTATTTTTGGAATATGTAACACAAAGTTGAAAAAAATGACAATTTTCCAATCTGTGAACAGGTCCCTTTAACAACTTAGTTTAGAACTACATAGAACAATATATCTATATTGCTGCTTTTTCTTAAATTATTGTTAATGTAATGTGTCTTAAATCGAAATTCATTCAAAACAATCAAATCAAAAACAAATCAAAACAACAACATTATTCTCATCGATATACATGGTATAGTCCATATAGTCGATATATATACACACACTCCATTAATAGAAAAGTAAAAATGTAATACATAGACAACTGTATATATTTGGTCAAAAACATTATAGAAGGTAATAAATACATTTAACAACAAACTACAAGTTGGTACATTATTAATACATCGGTGAAATTGTTTGCATATGAAACAAAAGTAACAAACACCGTCAAAAGAAATTAAGTAAAATCTATTTAATAGAACTCGTATAAGAACTAGATTGGATTACAACTAGAAAAAGTATATTTCGCACATATAATGCAGTAAATTACTACAATTCATTATAAAATATTCTCTCGTATTACATGTGCACATCTATACATAATTGTCTTGCGTAGTATGTCTTCTTCATAAGCTCTAATAATTTCATAATATTAAGAACATGCTCTGACAATGGTAGTTCATCATTGTGAAAGTAATTTCTTTATTGAACCCTGTTGTCAGTTTATCATTATTACTGCTGAACAAGTTATTGGCGGCTGGAAAAAAAAAAGGTTATTGATGTTAAAAAGGACCTATACAAGAGGGCAGGGCCTAATGGACATCGGTCGCTCACCTGAGTTTAATAAATAAAACTGGATAAACCTTGTAAAAATCTTAAAGCATGTTCATACATTTTTAAAGGAAAATGTTGGACCACTGACAACCATGTTTTAGCAATACAAATTATTTGAAAGGAATGTCTACAAAATTCCTTTCAAATATATTTTATTGCTAAAACATGGTTGTCAGTGGTCTAACATTTTCCTTGAAACATGTATGAACATGCTTTAAAGTTTTTACAAGGTTTATCCAGTTTTATTTATTAAACTCAGGTGAGCGACCGAGGTCCAGTAGGCCCTGCCCTCTTGTATAGGTCCTTTTTAATATCAATAACCATTTTTTTCCAGCCGCCAATAACTTGTGCAGCAGTAATAATGATAAACTGACAACAGGGTTCAATAAAGAAATTACTTTCACAATGATGAACTACCATTGTCAGAGCATGTTCTTAATATTATGAAATTATTAAAGCTTATGATGAAGACATACTACGCAAGACAATTATGTATAGATGTGCACATGTAATACGAGAGAATATTTTATAATGAATTGTAGTAATTTACTGCATTATATGTGCGAAATATACTTTTTCTAGTTGTATTCCAATTTTTTTGTTATGCAAGTTCTATTAAATATATTTTACTTAACAATTTCACGGATATATTAATAATGTACCAACTTGCAGTTTGTTGTTAAATGTATTTATTACTTCTATATTGCTTTTGACCAAATATATAGAGTTGTCTATGTATTACATTTTTACTTTTCTATTAATGAAATGTGTGTATATATATCGACTATATGGACTATACCATTTATATCAATGAGAATAATGTTGTTGTTTTGATTTGTTTTTGATTTGATTGCTTTGATTCTATTTCGATTTAAGACACATTACATTTTCAAAAAAATGTTAATTTAAGAAAAAGCAGCACGTAGTTCTAAACTACGTTGTTAAAGTGACCTGTTCACAGACTGGAAAATTTTCATTTTTTTTAACTTTTTGTTACATATTCCAAAAATAAAAGAACAGTGTATATAATGACACTTTGGACATAAAAATATAGTGTAAATAGCGTTTTGTTTATGAGTAATCATCAGTTGAATTGCTAAATTATAAAGCGTTTGTAATGCTAAACGATGAATAATTTGGAGTGTTTGTGTTGTTTTCGTTAAAATTGTTGACAACACGTGGGTCACTTACATGAAGTAAATAATGCAGGGATAAATATAGAATTGGACTGGGCTCGTATTTATAAAGAATCTTAGACGAAAATTAAGAAAAATCTTAAAATTCTCAAATTAAGTTATTGGCTTTTCTGACAAAGTAATGCATTTCTGGAAGATGTTGACACATTATTTGCAATATAATTCAAAATGTATTAATATCTAGCATTAGTCATGCAAATGTTCCAAAGCATAGTGTTTTAAACACAAATTCTAAGTTTGACTTATGTTCAAATTAAGTTAAGACTGGCTTAACAATCTTTATAAATATGGGCCCTGGCCAAGTGGTTACGGCGACTGCCTTTTAATCCGGAGGTCCCGGGTTCAAACCCCGGTGGGACCTTTTTTTATTGTCTTTAAAAAAATCATTTTCTTGTTATTATACTTGAGCTATTTAGTTCCGATGCTTAAATCTGTGAAGTCAAGACATTTAATGGCCTACTTCAAAATATGCAAACATCTGTGAACAAGTCTCTTTAAAATCAACATTTCCTAGTTACCTCGGGCATATAGAATTGTGAAACTAGCTGCTAGATATTCATGTCGATAAAAAAAATAAGTTTATGCTTATTGACTTCAGGAATAGACATTTTGTGAAGAGCATATATGCCATTTTTCTCCCAAAAAAGAACAGTTGTTCAATATTTACGTTTATGATCAATTTGGTTCAAATGCTTATGGATTAATTGGCCAAAATCTATTAACCTGCACAGTTTGTTAGAAATTGGAACAAAGAACTTTAAGTTTGTTAATGTATGAATTGTTTCTTCCACCGTTCGGCATCCATTTCAATACAGATCCTAAGAACAATTTTAACTGAAATTAGTAAAATATAAAATGTATGTTTCAAAATCAGTATTTTCAATTTGAACTTAGTACTTTCCTATATAATATCCTAGTTCCTTTCAAAAATAAGTTTCATAGCAAAGTTTAATGAAACAGACATTAACTTATGGATTTTAATGCAGGTTTTAGGAATATAACTCAACTTTAAACTAAGGAGCTTTAGCGATATGGGCCCTGGCACAATTATTACCTGTTAATACTCGGCACACACTTTTAAGTAAATGAACATTCTTAAGACAGTTGTCTTTTGTCAATAAACATAAACATATCTATTAAGATGTTGTTATTATTAATTATCCTCCCCTTCGAAAAGCAGGGGTATATTATTTTGCAAATGTCGGTCCGTGTGTCCGTCTGTATGTCAGTAGACAAAACTTAGGTCAGGGTTGTTGAAACTTGGTTTCTAGGTTGGCTATGATTAGTCGAGGATCCCTATTTATTTTGGAGTCTGTGGGTCAAACTGACCAAAAGATTAACAAAGAATGCCCAATAATTGTTAAAGCTTGTCCAAGCAATAACTTCACAACCCTTTGGTCTAGGTTCTTAAAGCATTGGATCCTTGGGTGAAAGGTCAATGTCAAACTGACTACAGGGCTTCCATTAAGGAAAGTTTGGGAATAATTTACTCCCAGTTTTTGTCACAGAACTTCCAAAATTGCAGCCATGGAAGTTGATGAACTTCCAAAATTGCAGCCAAGGAAGTTCCATCATGTAAGGAAGAACAAGTTAGAAGAAAAATTAAGATTTTTTTCTAAATGTATACCTCTTTCACTGAATAAATTGGCATGTTATCATTTGATGAAAGTGAACTGGCCTTAAAAACCCTTGAATTTTATACTTAATATACGCATTTCTGAAATGCTCAGGACTTCTGTTGCGCAATACTGGCAAAACGTCCAAACATTATGAGCAAAACTTCCAAAATTATAGGCCAGGACGTTCAAACTTCCAGTTTCCAAAAGTTAATGAAAGCCCCGTGACTATAAAATATGATTGAAGAAAACGCCCAATAATGATTAGTTCAATAAAAGCTTGTCCAGGCAATAACTTTGCAGCCCTTGGGCCTAGGCTCGTCAAACTTGGTAGTTAGGTTGGTCATGACTAGTAAAGGATCCCTGTTGATAATGGAGTCCTTGGGTCAAATGTCAAATTGACCAATAGTTGTAAAACATTGTCCATGGAACCCTTTGGCATGGGTTTGTAAACTTTAGTAGATAGGTGGGTTATGACTACAAGTAGTTCCCTATTGATTGTTTTGTCATTTGGTCAAACTGACGAAAAGTTGACAAAAAGAAATTGTTTCATTTTACTTTCATCCTTGCAATTTTCTACAGAGGCTGTTTTTGGACCCAAAGAGGCATGCCTGTTTTACAAACAGCTCTTGTTTATTATCATCTTGTTTACTGAGCAATTAGTCAAGTTCTCATAATTATATGATGTGCAAACACCAAGAAATAGTATTCTGAAATACTTTGCAGAGAAAACAACATGTTACATCCAGCATCTTGACTCTGTAGCATGCACCTTTAATGAGATTTTTTCATGTAAAACAGGGTACGAAACTTTGTTCTCACGAAGCTTTTTTGTGTGGTTGGACACTTGTCATATTTAGGAATTAGTTCGCGTATATTGTGAAGCAACACAGTCGATACTATCCTAATATTTATTAAAGCAATTTTAACCAGAATATCAATAACAATATGATTACAATATCACATTTTCACACAATTTTAAATACTCTAGTTCCAAATTATTTGCACATCAGGCAAGTTAATAGTCTAAATGTTAAAAGAAATTTAGAAATGTTATGAGAAATATGGAGCTTAAAACGGATACACTAATAAGAAACATTACATAATTAATTAAATATGCATGTTC
Organism: Congeria kusceri; assembly: GCA_027627225.1. Classification (NCBI taxonomy): domain Eukaryota; kingdom Metazoa; phylum Mollusca; class Bivalvia; order Myida; family Dreissenidae; genus Congeria; species Congeria kusceri. The sequence goes on from CM051027.1 coordinate 66,283,227, forward strand.
ATACACATGTGAGTTCACAACACCAACAAGCTGATTTTGCATGCAACAGTAAAACACACATGTATACATATTATAGTGTCTCTTTAAAGAAACTGCAACACAATGCTCTTCAATGTCTAACAATGTTCACAGGTGGCTAACAAATCTTCAAAGATAATAATGTGTCCTTGCATGTTCAACCATTTAACAAGAAGATCCATCATCGTGGGTCTGAAAAACATAAAACAAAGTACACAATCAATACTGAACATTTTCATTATATCCGTTATTTTTTTTAATACATACAGCACATGACCTGCATTATATTTCTAGAAATCGCAACAACTCTGTCAGTAATCACAAGTCAATTATTTTTAAATGCTGTGGCATATAATTGTTGAAGCATGCTAAACTAAGCAAGCTTTGGACTATCAGACTGTTTGCATTTATTGTAGATCAAACTCATGATCTCCCATCGGAAGGTGGACACTGTTGTGACTCAAGTTGCTAGTATTGAACAATAAACAAGTGTCATCCGTTTGTTTAAAAATGTGAACTTACCTCTTCATTAACCAATAACACGGGAGGAACCATCCTCTTACTAATACTGGATCCAAGGTGACATCCCTCTTGCGGCCAAGTGTCATACAGGGCACTTCAACACACAGTCATGCAGGTCCTACAATAAGAACACTCGATGTTTATAAGTGCATAACATCACAATGTAATGTTAATATACCAATTTAAACTTACATAAATTACATTACAACAATCTTCCAAAAAGCCTATCCAATTAAAGGAGTCCACCTTAGGATGATTTTTCTAATAAATTAGTGACATACATTCCTGGCCAGTTTTAAAATCTGCCCAGTAATTGTACATTGCACTTTGGGGCACTTTCAAAATGAATTGTGCACGGTATTTTAAATTACTGGTTAACTACTGTACTGTGTTTTCTTTTCTTGAGCAACATACAAGGTTGTCTCGTTATCTATGTTTTTTTTCAATAAAGAAATAAAACAAGAGCTGTCTCAGGACAGCGCGCTCGCCTATTCAACCGCTTTGTCAGAGTTATTGGCCTTTATTACTACAACAAGGGCATAATTCTGCTAAAATGCTGGTCACAGTTATGTGCCTTGGCCAGTGACCTTATATTATGACCTAGAAAACATGTGTGAAGTTTTAATTGAATATATGTAGTATATCTGTAGTAGTTAGAGAAATATGCACTTGTTGCACGCAAACTTTAACCAGAGCATTACGGCGACGTCGACGAATGGGTGAGTAGTATAGCTCGAACTATTCGGTAATAGTCGAGCTAAAAAGATTTCACTTTTCCAACAACCAAGTATAAAATCATTACAATCATTCCTTAACCTAGTAAACATACCAGCGTTTTTGTAAATATTGCTGTCAGCGTCTTCTATCGTTGCGAAACAGCATCTGAAAAGAATGAAAATCAGGTTTTCTAGTTTTATTTTAGTGCCCAAAGAATCCAATCCATATGAAATAGCACTTATTTTGGGAATCATTAGTTACCATACTAGATAATGGATATAGACATTCCATTTACCATTTCAAATTGATTTCGTTTATAGCTGTGATCAAAATCATCAGACAATTGGCACACTTATTTTCATATGTGAAGAATATGAGTTCATTGCATATAAAATACCAGACTGTATATCTTATCACAAAATGGACAGAAAATGTGAAGTATGAGACTGTGAATATGATGTGTGAAGAATCATTTCCACACATCACCACATGTGAAGAATGAGATTATATATTTTTTGTGAACAATATGATTTGTACAAATATGGTCCTACATACACTGATCCATACATTTATAATGACATCATATTATTCTGCGTAGATCTATGTATAAACATTTGGATTAGTGGGTAGTTAATTTAGGCAGGTGCGAACCTTTATTGGGCGAAACGTTACTCGTATTTAATTTCCCTCTGCCCCTTTGGTGATAAGTGTGCATGTTTGCAAATAAAACTCCATATGCCTCAATGAATTCCAACCAAATTCACATTAATGACACTATAATCAGTAATATATTTAAATCACTTACCCTTTATTAATTCCACTCTTTGTACACAACCGACGTCTACCATGTTTAAATATACCTTCTAGATGTATTTGTGTCAGGGTTTCTGAGTGGTTGTTTTTAGGTATCGAAACCAATCAAATCATTTTCGCGGGTAACCCATGACAACCCGCTTTTTGCGCAGTGTTCAATGCTCAATTTTTCGGAAGATTTGCAAAGTTCCGCGCTCATTTAGATTCCGCTTTTTGTGCAGTATTTAACGTTCAATTGTTCCGTCGGAAGACTTGCAAAGTTCCGCGCTTTTTAGATTCCGCGTTCTAGCCGTCGGAACAAATGTCCGGTAATTGCTATATAATTAGTATCTTTCTGTCCGTCGGAAAATGTAAAAGTTCCGCGCTTTTTAGATTTTGAACTTTACCCGTCGGAACAAATGTCCCGAAACTACTATGTAATTAGTATATTTCTGTCCGTCGGGAAATGTTGATTCCCGAAATTCCGACGGCTACTATATACCTATATTAGAGTTGTTTTTTCGCGGAATATGAAAGTTCCGCAAAAAGAAAATCTCCGAAAGTCCGATAGTTACTATATATTTTAATATAATTTAGCGGCTTTCCATAAATACATGATTTACATGTTGAAATCAACGGGAATGGAGATGTTTACGAACTTTTTATGTGATTACGGAAATAAATATTTTGAAAAAAGCTCTGTAAAACGAAATGTAAGTTTTCATGAGGAGAACAACTCAAAAGATTGGTTTGATGACGAATGTAAACGTATATATACCGTATATAAACAAGCCGTTAGACAATTTAACAACACACTTTCGGACGCAGACAGAGTGATATTATATATTTCGAAAAAATACTACAAATATCAATGTCGAAAGTCAAACAATTCCTTTAATCATTCGCGCTGTAAACGTTAAATACGAACGAGAGATTAAAGTCATGGGCAGATGAAAATTTAGTTCTAACGGTCGCTCAATTTGGATTCAAAAACAAACATAGGACTCTCGACCCAGTATTTATTTTACATTCGTTGATACAAAGACAAATAACTAATAAGAAAAAATTGTATTGTTGTTTTGTTGATTACAGGAAGCCTATGACTGCATAGATAGGAACCGGCTGTGGTTCAAGCTTATTAAATTAGGAATTGACGGCAAATTATTGTCCGTTGTACGGTCAATGTATAGTGAGGTTAAACTGTATGTCAAACATTTGGGAATATTGTCTGATTTTTTTAACAGCAACCTTGGATTATTCCAGGGGGAGATAACCTTTCCGACCTGCTTTTCCCTCTACCTTAATGACATTGAGATGCATTTACAAGAAAATATCGATGCTGGCATTAATATTGATCAAATCGCTATATTTTTACTATTGTTTGCCGACGACGCAGTTCTTATATCGGAATCGAAAGATGGTCTACAAAATTATCTTGATAGCCTATGTGCATCCTGTCGTCAATGGAATCTCACGGTTAATATAGAGAAAACTAAAATCATGGTCTTCAGAAAAGGGGGAAGGCTGGGGATTAACGACAAATGGTTATATAATAATCAAGAAGTTGAAGTTGTTAACTCGTTTAATTATTTAGGGGTGGTGTTTTCCAGTGGCGGATCCTTCGCGCAGGCTACGAAAACACTCGCGGGAAAAGGATTGCGATCTCTACATTCATTGATGTCCTTAATTAGAAATAACGATGTGCCAATAAATATTATTTTTAATCAGTTTGATGCATACGTTCTATCAGTTTTCAATTACTGCGCAGAAGTTTGGGGTTATGTACAGTCAGACGTTTTAGAAAGAGTCCATAAGAAGTTCTGTAAATGGGTATTAAATGTAAAACAGTCTACCAATACTCTAGCATTGTATAGCGAATTGAGAAGATTTCCAAAGTTTATTGAAAGATATGTTAGAATGATTAAATATTATTTAAAGCTCCACACAGTTAAGCAAGATAATTGTATTTTATATACCATATTAAATGAACAGTTAAATAATATAGATGCAAACAATTCTGGCACAAATTGGGCCTCACAGGTACGTTACATATTACAGACATTCGGTCTAAATGATATATGGCTCTATCCCGGTTCTGTTAAGATAGATGCATTCATTCCCCTATTAAGAACTCGACTCCGAGATATCTATATTAGCAATTGGCGGTCAGATCTAGACCAATCAACGTCTCTAGATGTATACAGAGAAATAAAACTTAAATTTGAACAATCAGCATATATAAGTCTGTTGGAAAATTCAAAATACAGAACTGTCTTGGCCAAATTACATTTGTCATCTCACAAATTAAACATTGAAATCGGTCGGCACAATAACGTACCAAGAAATGAACGGAAATGTACACTTGCGACCAGAATGATATCGAAGATGAATTCCATTTTGTTCTCAAGTGCCCTATATACACCCACATTCGAAAACAATATATCCCAAAATATTTTTATACTCGCACAAGTTTGGTAAAATATATTGCTATAATGCAATGTGAAAATAAAACGATCATCAAAAGGCTGGCAACATATTGTCATAAAGCAGTTCAACTAAGAGAAACATTAATTTAATTTATCAAATAATTTATACATTTGTTTGTTGTTCATTCTAATTTTGACTGTTTACATATGATATGTCTCTTAAATATTACGGAAACAACAGTGTTTACGTACGTTTACTTAATATAGCCGTATTGTGTCAGTTTGTTTATTTTATATTGAAATAGTAACAAATGTCTTTTATTGTTCCCTATAGGCTAGATATCCATTGCTCTGTACTTATCGAATGACTTCCGACTTAAAATGTTACTACTTTAACGAAGTTAATCTACATTCCTGTCAAGTTTCCAGTATTAATGTAAATTAAAATTCAAGGTAACAACCTGTATATTGTTTACCTTTAAACACTCTAACTTTTATGACTTTTTGAAATTAGATAAATATTTATAATTGATAATATTTAAATGTATTAATCACATGTCACATGCCATGTATGTTTTCTTGGTCTGTTTGTATAACGATAAGCTTGTAATGCTTAAGTTAAATAAATATTCTGTTCTGTTCTGTTCTATTATAAAATACAGCTGTTTACCTGTTAGAATCACGAGTCCTATCAGCAGCTTACACATTCTAGCAGCAGTCATGATCGCGTCTAGTCTGTTGTAATTTAGACGAAATAATAATCGAGTAATAGCAATTTTGATTGACATGGTCATGCATTAATCGATGTTAGATTACTTCTTTGCAAATTTCAATGCCACGAGGGTTAAAGGTGCAGTGTCACAATTTCATCTCAACGAGAACGCCACTTAAATGCTAAGAACGTGTGTGTTAATACAATGTAAAAACTAATTGAGACATCAAAGGAAACAATTGATTTCTACTGCAAACAAAAAAATGTGTAATGTGTTTAAAATAAACATTACATATTAATGTAACTTGTTAATTGCAATGTTATATATATATATATATTTATTTATTGCCTCCATTTGCTGAAGATCTACAAAGCAATAGCCAGTACGTGAAAGACATAACGCAAAATGAAAAAGGAAAGCATACAAATATACAAAGCATATATTTAGTACAAAAAGGCCCTTACCATGAGTAAGTAAGGGAGTATTGTAAATGTGTAAAAGACATATTTGCTTTCACAGTTAATCACATTGTAGTTAACAGCATTCCCATAGACGCAGCACTTATCGAAACGCGAAAAAATAAAGTGTCACTGTTGAAAAGGGGTGCCTTCCTTAACGTTCGATTTATCTTGTTATCATGTTGATATTTATGTTTAATCACTCTGACAGTTAAGTACGAATATCGCATCCGGTTTTCGGAAACAAAGATGGACTACTAGCATAGCAAACGTCGGTTTTCTTGTTGCGTTCTCTAACCGCTTTAAAGAGATCTTGTTGTGTTTTGTTTGCTGGTGGATTTGCTGGTTTATTCTGGAAAACTGGACATCAAAGATTGGTACCAACCATAGTCCATTAATGAGTGAAAGAAGGTTATTGCCAGAGACTTTTATTAATGAATTATAAATTAGTGTTTCTTAATGCGTATTGTTTTCCTATTCATTCATGGTGTCAAAGCTATTGTAACCATTGTTGAATCAAATTTCTTTACAGACACGGTTGGTACTTTATTAATTCTTTTAACAATATTGTTCAAATACTCAATTCTTTGACCACGTAGCAGAAGTATTCAGGAATGTCAACACTTCATTGTGGTTAATATACTCTGTACAGATATTTATAATTAGCATTTAAACATTTCAGTTTAAAACGTATTTACAAAGGATCTGTTTATTTCTGAATCGCGATTTTGTTTCCCCTTTCGTAATTATTTAGTGCAGAAATGAAAGGAGGACGCTATATTTTCCCGTTATATTGTTTTTTTGTCGTTGCATGACCCATTTTGGGATTGTCAATAACCAAATAAAGAAATAATATCTCGACAAGTACATTTTTATAAGTGCTTAAAACGACGTTCGGGACGCAACACTGAACACAAAAATATCCACAAACAATATAATAAAATACAGCAGAATAACATTACATGGGCTGAACATAATTTATTACCGACTGGTCTCGAGATAAAGAAATATAATATATAATATATTAACTAAACTAACTATGTCAATATAGAGTATTTTATTTTATCATATGAACAATCATGGGTTGTGATTTTAATACATGACAAGATTTGAACTTAAAATGCGTTTGGTAGGGATTTGTTATTTCTTCGATTATTGCAGCAATATCAGTTCACAATACATCATAATATACCATATATACAGAGCATACACATGCAGGACAAGATATGTTTGGTGAATTACAAGTTGATGTTTCTCGTTTCACACCTTTATTTATTATCAGCTTTCGGCTTTGAATAAGTGTCAGTTATATGACAATGTTTCCGGTTGAATTTTAATATGAAGTTTGTTGCAGCTACCATATGCATATAAATTGTAACAAATATGTTAGACTATCTATGATTAGGCGTAAAAAAAATGTTTGTTTCAGGTTACCCGACCTACCCTAAAAAAGCCCCGACCCTAGAGCATTTTATTGAGTGGTTCTGATATTGTTTTTTTTATTTATGTTTTTTTCCAATAATGAAATGTTTTTCGGATAAATAAGTGTTTTGTATTCATAGCATTCCCTTCAAAACAATGTTTCATGATATTAAAGACATGTTTTAAATATTCATTCAGTTTTAGAGTCTTCAAGTTGACCATTTATCAAAAAAAAATTAATAATAATATCAATAATAATTCCCTACCAACCTTCCCTAATTTTTTTTATTTTTTTTTTTGGGGGGGGGGGGGCATTTTACCTGCAACAAACATTATTTTTTACGCCTTATAACATATTGATAGCAGACAAAGTGGTTCGATAATTTATTCTAGCGCTATCATAATTTAGGGTTTCATTTAAATTTGTCTATCAAACGCAGACAGTTATCTTTAGTCAAAAACTACTAAATTGAAATATCATCAACTTGAATTTTCAACATCATGTGTGTGTACTTTGGCATGGTTAATAGTGTTATATTAAAATAATTGTCATTAGCCAGTGTCTTTGTGTTATGAAAACTTGGCTGAGTAAGCTATCACAAAAGGAAAGACTTATTGCAGGTCACAGAAATTCATTTACTTGTTGAATTACTTGGTTTCTGTGACTCATATGCTCCTCATGCAATTACCACACGATATAAATTTGCGACAACTGTTACTTCCTTTGACATATTGCCCATAACAGAAAGCACATTAAAAGCTTATTGTATTCAAAGAATTAGGAGATAGCATTACACCCTATGACGGAAGATAATATTTGATATTGATGCAACGAGTATTCTAAACATACGATCAGATCTAATACATTTTATCGAAATGAATCGCGGTTCCGTCAGCGGCTAAATTTTTCGGATCGGAATCAGATCGAAATGCACTTTTAAATAACAAGCACATCCAGTTCAATCACCCCTTTTGTTGCTCCACAGGACGAAGGCCAGTGAACTTGTGCCATATGGCTGGGCGATTTTTCCTTGCATGGCTTTATTGAAAACTTTGAAAATTTTCTAGTCAGAAACCACTGGTTGGATTCGAAATAATTTAACACAAATGTTCTTTGTTTCCCTAGGGAAGTTGCTCAAATGGTTTCGGTCCATTAAAAATCATGGCCGCCTCGGGGCGGGGATATTTTTCCTTATATGGATATATAGAAAACTTCAAAAATCTTCTTGTCAGAAACCACTGGTTGGATTTCAAAATAATTTCATAGAAAAGTTTCTTGAGTAGACCTCTGCGAAAATCATTTTGATATGTTAAGAACATGGCCGCCACGAAATGGGGCCACTCGTGTGCCTCATGTTTTTTAAATTCTTGCCTTAAACTTGAACGTTTGAACTACATTACACTTTAAATCACGAATACAAGCGTGTGCATAACACAGTTATTTTTGTGTGCAACGACGGATGTCCCGTGAAATATAATTATATTTGCCGGGATGGTTGGATTTTATACAAAAATGGAAATTTTGTTACATTGCAAAAGGTCATTTGTATATTTGTTTTGGAAATTCACTTTTTGGCATATTAGAGTCATGTACATGTATACGATTTGTCATAACATATTTTAATGTCAGGAATGTTTTTTCACCTGGAAATACTGACGTTTGCTATACAATATGTTGCCAAAATAAAACTCGTCTGTGGTAACAGCACGTAGTAACAAGGTTTTTGCACTAAGAAGCATACTCACTAAAAGCTCATGAAGTAGTTAATTGACGTACATACAGCTGTCATCGGTAAACTATATTTATAATAATGATAATCATGAAGCAATAAGCATGTCCAAATGCGTAAATGCTATGCTTGTCAAAGCAAATTCGCTGGTCTGTGCACTTACAAGAAAAATGTCAGCCAAAAAGCCATGTAACTGAACACATATTTACAATTATGTTTGTACACTAAGTGAACTGTATATAAATATCCTATGCAATTAAATGTGCTTAATTTAATGTATTGTAAATATTCTAATGTAAAAATTCTATGTTAAATTGAACATAAAATAATCATATTTTTTCTTCCATCTTAAGGGGAATATCTAAATTAATGTTATCTGCAAATGACATTAGAGACGTATGGTGAAACTAATAAAGGTAGTTGTAGATTATATAACTTTAGCTGTGTAAGGAAGGACGCGCATTACCTATATCTAATTACATGTTATATTTGTATCTAACTGATTCAATATCCGATCCGATGATTTCGAATCTTAATTAAATCTGGACCCGAAGGTGAAATTTAGATTCGTTGTATCCATAATATTTGAACCGCCACGTAAGATATGTAAACTAAATTAAAGTTTATACATAAGTTTTATTTATAAACTCACTTGTTTTTCTTGCTGAATAGTTGCTGTCTAAAAAAAACATTTGATAGACTATTTCAATTGCTCTTCTTCGAAGCTTGAATGCAGTGTCCAGAAGAGGACGATTCCATTATGAATAATTAATTCCTTTCTTTTTAACGTATGCTTTCAAAAATAGTTTTAGCAATGCGTCACATGTTATGTCAAACAAGAGCTTTGGTTAAGGGATAAACTGCTTTTCAATAGCGCTTTGGAATATTTTTTATCGTCATTGTAGTTAAATACACAATAGGTAGCGATTTTGTTTAATGTTTACAGACGATGTATTGATCACAACCCTTGCTATGAAATTGTGCCAAGGACAGTCTGAATAAAACAGTAACCACAGGCCCTAAAGAAAGCTAAGCAATTTTATAGTTAATAAATCTAAATAATCAAGAAACGGAATTATAACGGAATATTAGAACGCAGATTATAAATTAATATGCTTCATAGTATGACTACATTGGTATCATTTTTATGTAAACATATCCGTTATTTACTGTCTTTTGTATATATACCATTCTTCCACAATATAATGCAATACAGTATCTGCAGAACAACATCAGCCATGGACTATAAAATCAGTTGAAACAAGCGCACCTTCTCTTGTCTTCATAATTTAGGTTATGCATCCTCAACACAGAGACGATTTTATCTAACGTATTTTCATTTCAAAGGTAAAACCCAAATGTCGATGTATGGCAATATATAGGCATCCATGTCTACATATTGGTGCTTAATGTATTATAGTTTGCATTCCCATTAGCGTAGTGGCAATTATCAAACCACCAACCCCTCTGAAAGATATATTGGGAGGGTTGTCATTAGCAGAGTCAGATGCTGAAAACTTTTGGCCATTGGTATTACCGTCTCTTGTCGTCTAGAAACTTTGTCGAACCTATCCCTAGCGTCTCCACTGTATCATGTTACATGTATCTCAAATTTTTCAATGTCGGACCAAATGCTGAATTCAGAATACCGTGTGTACGAGAAAGGAAGTTGCCACCAAATTGGTAAAAAAATTCTAGCAACACAAATAATTATCGATGTTTATTTGTTCATGTTTATAGATGTACCTGATATATTTTAAACTGAATGTCAGCAGATACAGTGGAAACCCTCTAAAGTCCTTGGGACCATGAAAACGTCCGGTTTAGAGGGGATTCCGGTACTTGAATTTCCCATTTAAAGAGATATTTTCTTTGCCTGTGTTTGTTTATTCCTGAATAGCAAGACGTCATAGACCAGTATCAACAATAAAATTGGTGAAAGAAGGTAATTGGCTCAAGGACATTTGTATATTAATGCATATTAAGTTAATGGCTACTAAACGTACTTTTCATAAAAGGTATTAATGTCATTGTAAATATTATTGAAGCAAATGAAATCAATACCTTGAAACAGTTAAACAAACATACAATTTACAAAACGTGATCAAAGATTAAGTTGATAATATTGCAACATGGAAATATACCAGCAGTACATAATTATGTCTCTGAAAATGTAAAAACGAGGTGTGCTTACAGGCACGTACCAATGCTACGCAAGAAGACTAAATGGCATGTATTTGTATACACATGTTTTAACTTAGCTTAAATCTGATGTTATATACTGGTGATCTTAAAAAGCTTAATGAGTATACGTATTTTTGTTCGTGTTTATACCATTGTGCACAACCCGAGCGGAAAATTATTTGCACAATATAATAAGTTATTCATTGGAAAATCAAATTGCATGCGATAAAATGATTTACGTTGACCATTTCCCAAACACGGTGGAAATGTAACCGTTTGACGCATTTTTCTGAAACTTGTTTCGATTATTTTTTTTTACAAAGTTTCATGCCAAAAGCAATGTATTTATTCATTATTTTATTGTGTTTGGTTGATGTAACTTAGTGTAAAAAGGATGTTAAAATGTGGAAAAATATACATTTTTATTTGTTAATACTTCCAGTTCAAAGGTAAATTTGCTTAACTTGCGTTGGCATTTAAAAGACCCAGTTTTCAGACATACAATGTGCGCAGTTATTTTTATTCTTATCAACCACATTGAAAAACAGTTATACAAAATATTGTTTTCTTAGGATCATTCTGCATTTGTGTGAGCAACGTCTATTAAAAAGCAACAGTACAAAAGTAGTGTATGTCACTAAAACGTTTTTGGTTTCTGCGATCAAACATTCTATGGTCTCCTGTGTCATCCCAACCAAGGTTTTGTTTAGATAGCAGATGAACGGCATTATGTACAGCTTATTTAACTGTCTAGGCGTTGCTGAATTTGGCATGTTCGCTAATAATGTCTCTACTGAAGTAGTTGTTGAGTGTCGTGCGGTAGTTGTTTCTGTAGAGGACACCTGCACGGCTGTTGATGATGATGATGTAGTGATTGTAGAATGTCCCGTTGTAGTTGTGCGGATAGTTGTCGCTGTAGAGGACCATGATATCGACTGCATTGCGGTTGATGATGATGATGATGTAGTGGTTGTAGAATGTCCCGTTGCAGTTGTGTGGATAGTTGTCGCTGTCGAGGACGATGATAACACCTGCACGGCGGTTGATGGTGATGATGTAGTGGTTGTAGAATGTCCCATTGTAGTTGTGTGGATAGTTGTCGCTTTTCAGGTCGATGATACCAACTGCATTGCGGTGGATATTGATGGACGTAAGTGTCCAGACGAAGTGGACGGAATAAGGGTAGTTGCAGGCTGATAACAATGATATATACGTAATTCGTACATGATCAAGAACTAGCATGATGACCGCTGATGTAGGTGCGTTAGTAATAAATGTAAGTACTGCAGTGGACTTTATGACACGCATTACAAGAATAATAAGAACAACCACTTGGAAATTTATACAAACTTATATTGACGTGCTAATTACCGATACTTATAATTTAACATACAGTAGTAAGGCGTACTTACATTATTTATCAACGTTAACGAGAAATGGTGATTTATGCAGCATTGTTACAAAAATGGTGCCTTGCATAATTTATTTTCCGCCGAAGCATAATGATTATATATTAATGAAAGTTATGTGTGTACAGCTACTTTTTCACTTTATTTTACTTTCAAAATGAACATGTACGAATGACATATATGATATAAATACATATAGATGGATAATTTACATGTTCGTGGCGATTAACGGGGTTTTATTGAAAAGTCAAATGTACAGTTTGAATTAAAAAGATAAACATGGTTAGCCAGTGAAAGCAAAATGAACGAAATGAACTAGCGTGAGCAAATGTTATATATAAAACACATATGAAGCACATGAAAGAAACAAATTAGTCCTGTCCATGATAAAGTTCATATTGTATGCAAAAACCAAATTACCAAAAACGCTTTGTTTTCTTGATAAATTTTGGACATTTATAAAAATATTGCAGTTCGTAGCATGATCAAACGTGCTATTAACGAAGAGAAGTGTATCGCAGTTTATAGGTTCAATAGATTGTAGAGCTTGGAAAACGGTTGTTCGTTGCGCGGTAAACAGCGAACAAGTAAAAAAGAAGTGGTAAACCAATTATACTTCTACACATACACATAAAGGCGAAGCTTCCAAATAGTTGTTAAATGTGCTTTTAAGTTGCTACAGTTATTCCTAAGTCTGGCATGTAAAATTGATGTTTTCATGTCTCCAACGAAGAAATATGCTGGAGTTTCGCGATTTGTAAACAGTTTTTTCAAAGCGGTTTTAAATTGGACTAGAAAACTACATGTTCTAATATCAAGATGCAAGTTGTTCCACAATTCGATAGCCGACGGTACGAAAGATCGTGAATAAAGTTCAGTCCGCCTTGAAAAAATAACGATCATTTGCGTTTCTAAGATTTCTAGCAGATTGTTGAAGAACAGTTTCTGGGAATAAATAACCTAAGTAATTTGGAAGTAACCAAGAAAACAGATTTGGTAAGTCCGGTGACTATTCTAGCCGCTTCATTTTGGATTTATCTAACATTTGTTTTCCGTACATTGCACAGCCATCTCAAACGACAAAGGCATACTCGAGCAATGGTGTTAAGTGGGATATATAAATTTGATTAAAGTTTTTTTCTAGAGACCGTGTATTTAAGTTTCCGCATAAAACCTCTACTTTTGATGCTGATTTTACTATACTGGTGATATGATCGTGCCATTTACCATTAGAGCTGAATGCAAGACTAAGATGTTTGTGATTTTCAACAAATTTGACAGGCACATTATTGAAAAAAAAAGATGTGGCAGGGGAATACCAGAATATGTTGTAAATAGCATGGCTTCGGTTGTTTGTGGATTAAAATCTACAAGTCATCTTTTTGCCAGGCATTACTGTCATTTATATCATGGTTGAGCACTACTTCAAGATCAGTCAGATTTAAAGTAGTGCAGTAAAGGGAGGTATCATCGGCAAATAAACGGGAAATAATTTGAAGACTTTTAACAATATCGTTTACATAAAAAAGAAAAAATAGTGGACCAAGAATAGAGCCCTGAGGAACAGCGGCATTTGGTTCAAGTGCTTGAGAAGTGGAGGCGCCGACAAAAACTTGCTGTGAACGACTACCTAGATAACTTTTTATCTAATTAAGTAAATCTCCATTAAATCCATTTTGTTTTAGAGTTTGAAGAGTAAACCCTTGTGCCATACGCGGTCAAATGCTTTAGAAATGTCGCAGAATACCATGCAAGTGAGTTTCTTATCATTGATACCCTTCGCTATATGATCAAAAATGTCAATTGAGAAACGGTCGGGTGAACTTTTATAAAGCATGATTGGTTGGAGTACAATAAGTTGTTAGTAAGTAAGTGGTAATATAAATGTTTATAAACTACTCTCTCCATAAGCTTGCCAACACAGCTCAATAGCGCTATTGGACGGTAGATGGTTGGTTGATTAGGCTCTCCCTTTTTGAATAAAGGCATCACACTAGCTGATTTCCACAAAGCGAGAAAGATACACTCATTTAGTGAATTGTTAAACAGGATACACAGGGGCTTAGAAATAGAATAACACGTTTTCTTACGGACTACATGACTAATAAGGTCTACTTCTACAGCTTTGTTTGTAATTGAACATTTAATAATCTCAAGGATTTCCGATTCAGAAATCGACAAGTTAAACATGTGCTCGTTTGATAGATTGATAAAGGGTGGTAGGACTGCCGACGAGTCATCTTATGAGGAAATTGAGACAAAATATTTATTTAAACAGTTTGCTTTTTCTGTATCTGACGCATGTACAATAAGATTGCCATCAGAATCAGTCGACTAAAGGGGTGGTATGGTATCTGAGTGAGAACTCGTTTTCGTAAGTTGTTTTAGCGTTTTCCAATATTTTTTAGGACTTGACAAGTTAAACTCATTTAGGGATGTTTCAAGGTTTGCATAATATTGTTCTTTGGCATGTTTTTTCATGTTGCTAACTTTATTTTGAACTTGTTTATATTTGTTCCAGTTAGAAGTGGTGGGGTGATTGATAGATATGTGTTTAAGTCAGTCTCGTTTACGAGATAACTTTATTATAGATGAATCATACCACGGTTTGTCATTAGGTCTAACTGTAACAAGTTTGTGAGGGATGTAGCGTTTCCTGAGTTCGATTAGTTTATTTTTAAACAAAACGGTAGCATCGTGAACATTAGTGTCGTTAATAAAATTCCAGTTTGTATCTGTTGTGAGATTGTTCAGGCGCTAAAAATCAGCATATTTGTACAACCAAACGTGTCTACGAATTGGTTTACAGTTTATAATAGGAATTTTAATATGAATAGCAGTAGCATGGTGATCGCTGATGGTTTATGGAATAGGAATTACTTGGGAGTTTTAAGTTGGTCTTCATTTATGTCACCCAACACAATTATGTTCTGGTTTACATCTAGCGCTTTATCAGTTATAGTCTCGAAGTTATTCTAAAATTAAACATAAATCGGAAATCGGCGGGTGGTAAAAGCAACATGTCAAAGTATCAAGAGTATATAATTTAACCGCGACCCATTAGGTAGTAAATTTACACAATAAAGAAATGTTAAAAAATATAGGCTGTGGAAGTAAATAAGTAGGCGTTGATATAGGCATATTTTCTATAAGTGAACTGGACAGAACTGATACAACGGCAAATAAATACAAAAAAAAAATAAAAAAAATGCACGTTTGGAGGGCGGTGCAATTCCTAACATACATCATTTGGGAACTAAGTTCGACATAACACGATTCTGCACAGGTAGTGACTAACGTACATGGTCCTGATCAGAACAGATAAAAAACAGCGCGACTACCGACAGTTTCAAGGCATTGATAGATGCATTGTTCTATCGATATATCGAATATCACATTCGTTGGGTTCGAACTTTCCCTCAATATTTTAGCTCACCTGAGCACAACGTGCTCATGGTGAACTTTTGTGATCGCCTTTTGTCCGTCTTTCGTCGTCCGTCGTGCGTCGTGCGTCAACATTTTCATTTATCGACATCTCCTCCTAAACCGCTAGGCAGATTTCCACGAAACTTCACAGGAATGATCTTTGGATGACCCTCTTTCAAAGTTGTTCAAATCGTTTCGGTCCGCTGTATATGTAGTTCACCAGAGCTAAAAATAGATTTGAAAACTGAAAACTTTAAAAATCTGTTTCTCTGAAACCAAAAGGCTTGGAGCTTTCATATTTGATATGTGACATCTTCTAGTGGTCTTCTACAACATTTATTCAAATTATTTCCCTGGGGTCAAAACGGGCCACGCCTCGGGGATCACATGGTTTATATAGACTTGTATAGCAAAATGACTTTAAAAATCTTCTTCTCTGAAACTGCAAGGCCTAGCGGTTTCATATTTGGTATGTAACATTGTATAGTGGTCCTCTACAGAGATTGTTCAAATGATGCCCCTTGGGTCAAAACTGGTCACACCCCGGGGGTCACGTGGTTTATATAGACTTAAAAAGCAAAATGACTTTAAAAATCTTCTTCTCTGAAACCGCAATGCCCTGAGGTTTTATATTTGGTATGTAATATTGTATAGTGGTCTTCTACAAAGATTGTTCAAATGATGCCCCAGGGGTCAAAACTGGCCACACCCCGAGGCTCACATGGTTTATATAGACATAAATAGCATAATGACTTTAAAAATCTTCTCCTCTGAAACCACAAGGCCCATAGGTTTCATATTTGGTATGTAACATTGTATAGTGTCCTCTACAAAGATTGTTCAAATCATGCCCCTGGGGTCAAAACTAGGCACACGCTGGGGGTCACAATGTTTATATAGACTTAAATTTCAAAATGACTTTTAAAATCTTATTTTCTGAAACCGCAAGGCCCACAGATTTCATATTTGGTATGTAACGTTGTATAGTGGTCCTCTACAAAGATTGTTCAAATGATGCCCATGTGGTCAAAACTGGCCACACTCCGGGGCGAACATGGTTTATATAGACGTAAATTGCAAATTATTTTTAAAAAATCTTCTCCTCTGAAACCACAAGGCCCAGAAGTTTCATATTTGGTTGGAAACATTGTATAGTGGTCCTCTACAAAGATTGTTCACATGATGTCTCTGGGGTCAAAACTGGCTTCATCCCGGGGCTTACATGGTTTATATAGACTAAAATAGCAAAATGACTTTAAAAATCTTTTCCTCTGAAACTGCAAGGCCCAGAGGTTTTATATTTGATATGTGACATCCTCTAGTAGTACTCTACAAAGATTGTTCAAATGATGCCCCTGTGGTGAAAACTGGCCACACCCAGCGGCTCACATGGTTTATATAGACTTAAATAGCAAAATGACTTTAAAAATCGTCTTCTCTGAAACCGCAAGACCCAGAGGTTTCATATTTGGTACGTAACATTGTATAGTGGTCCCCTACAAAGATTTTTCAAAAGATACCCCAGGGGTCAAAGCTGGCCACGCCCCGGGATTCACATGTTTTGTATAAACGTAAATAGCAAAATGATTTGTTTATCTTCTCCTCTGAAACCGCAAGACCCAGTGTTTTGTTAACCAAATTTAAAAATCTTCTTTTCTGAAAAAATTCGGTTATTAGATTGACGTATGTCATTGGGCGGGCAGGTGAGCAGGCGGGCAGCCGGGCGTAGTACTTTTCATTTCCGCTCCCTTACTCGAGATCGGATTAAGCTATTGTAATGAAACTTCATACATAGATACCTTATAGCGAGACCTCATTTAAGTCATTTATATGGACTTTCTTTCCTTTAAGCTTTAAGAAGGGTTCAGTATGAAGGTTTGAAATTATCCTGGTTATGATTATACAAGTAGTTACATTGTCTTAAACAATGAATTATTTTGTTATCAGATTTGAAGAAGTAATAGAAATGACAAGCATATAATATCGAGGGTTGAAAACTGATATTCA